>JAJIZL010026384.1:41334-59488 GCA_023969395.1 Amblyomma maculatum
CACACACACACACACACACTACATCGGCAAGTGCGGTGAATTAGTGGATGCAAATACTTTCCTATAGTGGAAGCTCTAATTATGTGAAATAAGTTACGCAGTATAGATATCTGTTTATCTGACGCCATTTAACAATAACGAGTTGTGTTAGTTACTAAGCCGACTTCCGCCTGAGGCAAGCAGGGTACGAACAAGTTATAATTTGAAAGGCTGCGCCAGTATTCCATGGGTGCATTGGATGCTTTCTCACGGATGGCGGTGATGCACCGGGAGTATTCGTATATTCAATGAGCACCTGTTTTAAATAAATAGTGAAGAACAGCAAATAATTCAACGAGGGGAAACGTTATCAAGATTTACAGTGATCAATTTAGATGGGAAGAAACGCAACGGACCGCAGTCCGCAACTGTTTTTCGGGATGGAATGCTGAGCTAGTCAGTGAGTTTCTTTTTCTTACTCTCAAAGTAGATCCGTGAAGGCCGTCTTCCACCGAAATGCAAAATTGCTAAAGCACTCTCGTGCACAAATGATGTAACTTATTTATGCCGGCTAACTTTCGTCCTATTTTCCTCACCTGCGCTTGCTGAAATATTACTAGAAACGCATCAGTTTAAAATGTATTACTAAGCTTTCTATGAATTACTTGCTAAGAATTACTAAGAACATAACTTACTAGGTTCCAATCAGTACGGTTTCCGATCCGAGCTTTCTACGGTTACGCAGCTGATTGATTGCCAATAGGTTCGATGTTGAATTCGCGATTACCTTGCATATCATTAAAAGTTCTTACAGCTTAGTGATTGCACTTCGTACCCGGTTTCCGTTTTTTCCGGTGTCACCCAGTGCTCAGTGCTTATTCAGATTTTGTTTCTGCTCTGCAACAACGACGTCACAATATATATATATATATATATGTTAATATATTTGCAGATTACTGCGTGATTTATAGCGAAGCAAAAATAATGAGGACTAAGTGTCCTGCCGCGGTGGCGCAGTGCTTATAGGGCACTCGACTGCTGTATCCAAGAGTGCGGGATCGAATCCAGGCTGCGGGGCCGCTTTTCGATGGAGACGAAAAGCAAGGCGCCTGTGGGCTGTACGCGTTAAAGAATACCAGGTAGTTTAAATTTCCGGACTCGTCCACTACGACGTCTCTCAAAGCCTGAGTCGCTTTGGAACGTTAAACCTAATTAGCCATATTGAACCAGACAATGAAGATCAAGTAAATCCGAGCAGCAGTGCTCTAAACTGCATTTTGCAATGATACTCGAAGTAGCAAATTGTTATCAGCACTGAGGAGACCGTCACCATGACTGTCACCGAGAAAAAAAAAAAACACCTTTAAGCTTTGAATACCGCCCTAACGGTATCCTAATTATTACAAAGTTTAAGAATATCGGTACCTTGGCGTATCAGTCGCGTCTGATTTTAACTGATCATTGCATGTTTGTAATGTCGCCAAATAATATAATATGTTGCTTTATTTTGTGTCGACTGCAAATATTTTTATATCTCACTCCAAGCGTTGTTAACAGCGTGCATTAATATTATTTCAAATATCTGTATTAGGATGCAGTACTTTTCGCATTATTTTTTCGTTACACCCGTAAAAGCCGAACACTGCAGGGCTGAAGTATAAATGAATAAACAAATGACTTTCTGATACGTGCAATGTTTCATTCTACACCCGCAACAGAGCAACTCGCACATATCCCTCGTATTCGTCCTGTTCTTTAGTATGCCAATGTCGTGTTGTTGCCGTACTTGAAAAATGATATGGGTTTCTCAGAACGCGTTCAGCGCAAGGCCTGTCTGATTTATATTTAACATTTACAGCCTCACTGGCTCGCGTACTGAATTACTATACGTCGCGCATACCTGCCTGCGCCTGTATGATAGAGCAAATATACATCGTCTGAAGTTGTTATTCCTATCACTCCAAAATATCTCTCAGAAGGTCCCTAAGCCTTCATCTAGGTCAGCTGTTCAAGACACACCCATCAATAACACGCTGTCACACTTCACGAATTTTCGTGCTGCAACCATTCGTTTTTTATTTTCACTCCTTTCCACCCGCAGTGCGCGAGTGGAACGAGCTAGACCTAGAAATAACGCCACAAAGCTCACCTGAAATGTTTATCCAGCTTGTGAACAAATCGTTACTCCCGTCAAATGTAGAGTGAATCCATGTTTCGATAAGTATTTCTTTGTACTCCTCAGTTTTTTTTTATTCGATATTTATTTCCCTCCTCAGTTTTCACTGTTTCTGCTTGTACCTCGTGTGGACCTATCTTATTATTCATCTATGCTGAAGCTTGAATTTTTGAATTGCTTGCTTATTTTTTGCATCTGCCTTTAGTTCCGAATTCAAGTGATATAAGCCATCCATTCTGCCGCTTTGTGACCTCTGGCATATTTGTTCACTTGTTGGCTCAGTTTAACCGCAATGTGACATCTTTTTTTTATCCCCCCCCCCCCCCCTTCCCTGTTACAATCCCTCAAGGGATTGACTGTATCTTGAAATAAGGAATAATAATGAAAACACGAATATCAGGACAGCCATATTGCAGCAACTCCGGCTGTCTGCTCTGCGAACGTTGCGGAGGATAGCTGGTGGCAATCATATATTCTGACACACCGTGACGGCACATTCAAATAATCTCGCCAATCCCTGCCAGGAATTCTCTCTTGGAACAACTTTATTTCGGGGGCAGGATACCTCACCATACCGTCCGAAGATCGTTGCACAATTAAAATTTCTCTTAGAGCATCAAATTCATACTGGCTTCGTAACAGCTTGCGCGAGCTAGATGCGCTGTATTGCATGTTTTACTTAGCCTTGATTTATATGGTTTAGAGTCGCAATTAGGTGTTATCTACAGGAATATTTCCAGATAAAATGAAAATGGCTAAAGTCATAGTTCTACACAAAGGGGGTGCCGTCGATTGTATCAGTAACTATCGCCCAATATCAGTCCTTCCACTGTTTTCCAAGATAGTAGAAAAAGTAATTAATCTAAGGCTAACTAAGCACTTGACTGAAAATGCCTTGCTCTCTGCAGCCCAGTATGGTTTCCAGAGAGGTAAGTCAACTGAATCTGCTCTATTATTCATTAAAAATAAGATAGCACATAATATAGACATGCAGTTGTGTACTATAGGAATTTTTTTGGATTTCAACAAAGCTTTCGACTCAATTAAGCATGAAATACTTTTTGAAAAACTGCCACACTACGGAATAAGAGGTGTCGCACTTCAACTGCTCCAAAGCTACTTGTCAAACCGTTCTCAGTTTGTCGTTATAAATGATTTTGCCTCGGATCCTGAATTCATAAAATACGGTGTTCCTCAAGGTTCCATCCTAGGCCCTCTATTATTTCTTTTATATATAAATGATATAATTGCTATCCCTGGAACTTCCAATATCTTGCTCTATGCCGATGACACGAGCGCCTTTTTTTCCTCGCCAAGCTTACCCTCCCTAGTGTCTGCAGCTAACAAATGGCTTGAAGATCTGTCGAGTTGGCTTTGTGCAAACCAGCTGATGTTAAATGTTAATAAAACAAAATATATACTTTTTTCCGCTGTCAATAAACCAATAAATAAAAATATCACACTTTCGTTCCAATCTGTCTCCTTAGAACGTGTTTCAGTGCATAAGTATTTAGGTGTTCTATTTCACGAAAACCTCCGCTGGTCTTATCATGTAGACTTTGTATCCAGCAAAACAGCCCGATACATAGGCATACTGAATAAATTTCGCCCGCTTCTGCCAATGCACTTGAGGAAGCAACTATATTTTTCCACTGTCCAGTCTCGTGTTCAGTACTGCCTGTTGGTATGGGGAGTGGGTACAAAAACCAACATGGAAAAGATTTATATTTTGCAAAAGAAAGGCCTTCGGTTTATTCACAACCTGTCTAGATATGATTCTGCGTCTGCATACTTTAAACTAAGTAATATATTAAGTATTACAGCCCTCTATAAACAACGACTATCCGAATTTATATACCGACAATACAAAACTGACAGTAATTCGTTTTTAACTACGTTTATCAACACTGATCCACATTACGTCCTTAGAAATGTGAACTTTATAAAACCTCGCATAAGAACCGGGTATGGTATGCAGTTAATTCACTGGCAAATCCCTAACCTCTCGAACTGCTATCGTGACATATTTTATCTACTTGAAGAATCATCCTCCTTGTTAAAATTCAAAAAAAAAAAAATTAAGATGTACTTTTTGGAACATACGTGATTATTTGCTTCCTATTTCCGTTGTGTAATACCAATTACTGTTGACACTGTTACCTTGATGTATGTTACAGATTGAATTTTATGTATTTTGCCCCTGGTTTGTGTTTGTATTACATTCTCACATATGACTGACTATTTTGTGCTGCTCTGTGCCTGCTGCGTTGTGTTGCACATGCCATTTGTGGTGCCGAAGGCCCCGTCAGGTGACTTGTACGTCACCTTTAGCCTCGGTCCCACGGCAAAAATTGTATTTTTGCTACAAAGTGCAATAAATAAATAAATAAAAGGACTCAAACTATAAGGGACGCTGCATTGGTAGGCTCTGGGTAATTTCGACCACATAGGACTCTACTCTACACCTAGAGTCCACAGCAATTGGAAGTCTTGCGTTTCGCCTGCTTCGATGTGCTGCTGTTGCTGCTGGGATCGAACACTCCGACTTGATAATCGAACGCCCTAATCACTGAGCCATAGCGACAGAGAGCATTTCATTGAGGGCTCTCACTCCAAGCATGATTTCTTGCGAATGCACTGTTGTCCCAAACACTTGTACAAACAAGAGCAGAGCGATGGGGTTATCAATTCAGTGCATGTGTACGTGGGATAGAGTGCCTTTGCGCTTTTCCGAGAAAGTCGTTGACGAAGATAGAGGCGGTCGTCACGTGACCGTCTGGGACATGCGCAAAGCAGACAAGCGAGAGGCATACCGCAAGACGCGTTCCGTGGTGCCGTACTCCTCCTACCGCGCTGCTTCACTCAGTTCTGTTCTTTTGTCTTTTATCTTGGTCACCCCTCGTACATTCCTTAAAAAGCTGACGCTGAAGCACCAGGCTGATGTCAAAGTTGTGCCTCTAGGTCAGGCTCCAAATGCAGATTACGCGCTCTGCGCGTGAAACTGAGCCGCTTTGAATAACGTGCGCTTCTTCATTATCTTATGCGGCTTTCTGCACGTGCTGCACACGGTTAGGATGTGGCACTTAAGACGTGTGCGTTGTTAATTGGTTACACATGGTCCGGTCAGACACTGGTTACTAGAAAAATGGTAAATGTTGGGCTATAACACCAGTAATATCTAATGACGTTTATGGTGAAAGACAGGAAGGGAGCGCAGGAGATCAGAGAGCGAATGCGAAGTAATGATTTCTATAGATTAAACCAAGAAGAAGAAGAAATGGGCTAGGGGCAAGAAATGTGAGACGAAGAGAAAATAGCCGACGGTAGGTGATGCACTACCTGCCCTACAGTCGGCGGCTTCCAAGAGAAAACAATTGAGCGTATAGTAGGGGGCGGCAGAAAATCAGACAGGAGGATAAGAGTAGGAATAATGCGGGGTGCGCGGGACAAGGCTTACTAGAGATCGACTCGAATTGCCTTCTTTCCGCCGTGGAACTAAACGGACCGATTATAATAAGTCAGAATACCTGAGGTGAAAAACAACAGGATCCGCTAAGGGGGGGGGGGGGGGAACTTAATGGTTAATGCTGAGTGCGAAGTTGCGAGTTCTATCACGGGCTATATTTTGGCTGAGTTACAATGTCGAAAACGGCTACTCGCTGAAATGGTTCACAGCGAAGATCCCGAGGTTTCGAAACTAATAGGCAACAAGTACCCGCTGTTCGTTAAGAATAATCAAATAATTAAAAAAATTACAATTATTTTGCATGCACTAGCGGTATGGACTCTATACGCTTAGCAGGTATTAATTACATTTGTGTGTGCTCGAAGATAGGTACATTGCCAACTTTACATAAACATTTGCTACACATAGGAACTTTATGTTAAGATGCTATATAATAAACAACATGAAGAGCATGGTAGTGCCAGGAAATTTAATTTAACATATTTTGTTGCTTTCTATGGCTTCTGAAAAAAAAAAGAAAAAAATGGAGATTGTAATGTAATGTTTCTTGATTGACGGTTCTCGGCTGTCTGGCTTTGGCCGTCAGTGCAGTGTGATTAGCATGAGACAATTCAGTGCGTCGCTGTCCTATCTCACTTCAACGAATTCTTTTTTTTTTTTTTTTTTTTTAGAAACCGTTATCGGTCTATCGCAAGTCTGGTGGATGCACTGGTCACGTACAAAAATAAACGAAAAAGAGGAAGAACACATTGATTTGACTGATTTTTTTTTTTGCGTTGTCCTCTCGAGTGGCTGTCGTCACAGTGTGTTTGCTGTTATCATCGGAATGTCTGTTTTCACGATTTGAAACACAGACAAAACGATTAGCCGAGCCTCCAGTGCTGCTTACCTATAGATATGCGAAGGCCCATGCCTCGTTGATTGAGACGGGACGATTAGCAAAGCGACGCAATTGCTACGCAAGTAGATGAATGAATGAAACTATACGCATCACTTACTGACGAAAGCGCTGAACTTGATCATGCGGACTCGTTCCACAATTAGTTCCGTTACAGTTTTATGCTCGTGTATTTTGTTTTCAACTTACTCTTAGAAAGCCTATGAATTATCAAATATATTTTCCAAGGTACAGCGGACGTTATTTATCGAGCACAAGAACTAAAATATGTGCGAATTACGAAAATAAAGTTAGACACCAGCCCTTAGAAAGCCTATGAATTATCAAATATATTTTCGAAGGCACAGCGGACTTTATTTATCAAACACAAGAACTAAAATATGTGCGAATTACGAAAATAAAGTTAAACACCAACCCTTAGAAAGCCTATGAATTATCAAATATATTTTTCAAGGTACAGCGGACTTTATTTATCGAGCACAAGAACTAAAATATGCGCGAATTACGAAAATGAAGCGAAGCACCAATCAATACCGAATTGAAAGAATATTGTATACTTTCAAGAACAATCGCGACAGGACATTCTTCTCGCATATGGCGCTCGAGCTTGACCGAGAAAGTAATCAATGGAGGAGGATCGCTGTCTCACGAGATCAACTCGTGTACTGAATGAAGAAGGGTCCTTTACCTCCTCACTACTGCAGGACTTGTGCCATGCCACTTCTCCCATTGTCTTGCCCCTTTATCACAAGCTGTTCTCCTCTATTCTCACCTTTTGTTCACCTCCTGATCCCCTTAAGTGCGTCCTCAAAACAAAAACGTTGACCTGGAGCAGTATGATGACGTCAGAGGAACGCGTAGAAGTGCCAGTCGAAGTGTGTAGATTGCGGATATCTCGTTCTGAACTGAGCAGTCTTCTACACAGATGCAGCACGTGATTAAGACTCGGCGAGTGAAGATGCGTGTTTTTCAACGACTGGATCCTGATACATTCTTAGTCTCGCATAAGTTCCACGTGATAATTGTAACTTGAGGGGTGCTTCAGCAATGAGTTTCATTTAAAATAGTGGAGTGGTTTATCAGATGATGGAATATATGAAACAACGTTGCAAAACATTCTAAAATCTCTATGCGGTGTTGTGTTCCAGGGTTCCGCATAAACGTACCTGGAAGACCGTTTTGCCGGCGCCTGAATGTATATGTGAGCGGAAACGGAAGTTGTACACCGCGGGAAGAGCCACATAAGACTCGGCGCAAAGTCAAACGCATGTTGTTTCCCCAATGTTAGAATTATGCATTGCATACAGCCGTCTTCGACGCTATTTAGAGTGCGCGAAGCATTTTTTTATGTGCAGAAAATTGATAAAAATAATTGGGGGAAGGGGGACGCTTAAGCTCTGTCTGTTACGGTATTACGCACAACATTAGCGTCTCCCGTCTGCCGGTTTGTCTTGCGGGTCGTCGTTCCTGTACATGCACTCTGCTGCTTGCCTAATCCCTTAATTTGTGGATGCTTCTAATTAATCACACGCATTATTATTAGTATGCAGCTGTAAGCTACCTCATTATGTGAAAGACCGCCCGACACAGATATAAAACATCAATTTTAATTAAGCCGTGCGGATACCAGGCATCAGACAACATTGGCCCAATGTTGGCTGTGTCATATCTTTAGTGGGATAGTAGTCCATTCCCAATAGAGTGCCAATATTGGGCATATGGCTCTAGCCGCCTGGGGGCCTAGGAGGTGGCCTAGAAGCAGTGCGACTAAACCGATGTCCAAACCTGGAGAACTGGCATCCGATCTCATCCACCTATTTCAAAGCGGAGACAGGGTTGGCAGCACCTACCTACTCGGCCATGTGGTGTGTTCTTATGACGTCACACAACCCGACGACCAATCAGTGCACGAGAATGGCGACGTCAGACTGTTTTTGGAGAATAGGGGCTTTTAATGCTGCCGCATATACGCATTGAGCCCAAACGTTAAGGTGAGGACCTCTTGTTTCAGGAACCTGTTAGATTGAGTTTCAGCCTTATACATGTCGGTGAACATTATCGATAGGTCGTGGCAGGACAGCATCTTCCCTTACCGCTCAGTCGTCGGATCAGGTATGTTGGACAGCCTCGGGACACACCACTGGAGTGTTGGGGTGTGGGAAATGACTTCGCTTCTCTGTCGTACCCTTTGCATTACACAACATGATATGGAATAATTATGGGCCGTATTCCGTTGTTACGCAACCATATTGACGTTGGCATTCATATGCGTATGCCGCACGGCGGACGTCAGAAGTAAGCATGGCGTACTACAAACAAACGAAAGAACTATCACACACTGGTGCTGCATTCTAGAATGATGAAGTGACATAACTTTCGCGCCGCAATTCCTCTCGATTGGAAACCGATATTTGGCCTGAGCGACTGTGTTGTGGGGGTAAAAGTGTATACAGTATGCTAATTTTGTCCGATATCAGTGGGTCTTGCGCGAGAAGCGAGACACAAAACAGTATGTTCCGTAATATGCCGGTAACCAGAGTTCAGTATCTAATACTGATACTTACAACACAGGTGTTCAGGACGTGATACGGATGAAAACTCGACTCGATTGTTGCACAGCAGAGGAAATGGCAAAACCTCATCCTCGAACTTAGCAACTTTTCGCCCTCGCCGAGCAACATCCTGTGTCGCGTGAGATATCTTGTCCTTCAATGGATACACGTGATTAACACGAAAAACGTGTACTCCGAAGACCACCGCTGCAATATCTAATCTTTTTTTTTTTTTTCCGTGAAATCCTTATAGGTGTTATCGCTCGATACTCAGACAGGTTCATGCAACGGAAAGGAAAAAAACCGAGACGTAAGATTGACTTGCACTACAGTATTTTTTTTTCTTTCCTCTCGTCCATCCTCTCGAGTGTCTGCAGACTGTCAAGCTGTGTTTATCGTTATCGTCGGAGTGCTTGCTTTCGGAATCCGAAACTGTACTGCATACACTTGAGATCAGTCGATTAGGCGACTGTCGGACATTATACTTGCGGAGATAGGTGTTGGGCTCAAGTAACGAAACAGGGTAGTGCGAGTGCAAAACAACAACGACAACAACAACAACAACAACGACTAGAAATTAGCTGTTCCAATGTGCGAATGAGCCGACATATGGATGAATAACGGAACCGTTTCATTTGTTTAAGCTGTCATGCTCTCACAATACATTCTACATTTGCAGTGTGAAAGTGCTACGAAAGTACGACACAAAAGGTTTTAAAAAGGTTTGTGGGGTTTAACGTCCCAAAGCGACTCAGGCTATGAGAGACGCCTAGCGGAAGGCTTCGGAAATTTCGACCACCTGTGGTTCTTTAACGTGCACTGACATCGCACAGCACACGGGCGCCTTGCTTTTCACCTCCATCGAAAAGCGGCCGCCGCGGCCGAGATTCGATCCCGCTTATTTGGGTGAAGTAGATGAGCGCCCTAACCACTGCACCACCAAAAGAGTTGAACAAACTAGTTATGTACTCAGGACAGTGAGTGTGTGCGCCATGTAGTTTCTTATATTGTAATTCACGGACATTACTGCCTGTATTCTTGGATTTCACCGGGGTGGCTGTAAAGCCTCCTTTTGAAAAGTAAAGTGAAAGGAACTACGCCTTGTTAGCATTTTTAAAGCGCAACCATTAGGTGCCCATTACTGTCTTGAACGGTGTCGGCGTGACCAGTGGCCAGCTCTCTATAAGGTCACCCAAAAAGCTATCCTATCCCAGTTGGCGCTGGTCAACCTAGCGCGAAAGATTATACTTTGCCTCCAGCAACCCACCATAAGTTCATACCCGGGATATTGCAAGAGTTGTCAGCTATTGGGATCAGTGTGAACGGCACTACTGTGGCGCCCAACGTTGTGGCGCCTGGAGAGCGAAGTGGGCAGCGGCAGAAAAGGGGAGTGTGGAAGTGTAAGGTGGGAAGCTGTGGAGGAGGGTAGGCGGGGCCCGTTGTTAGAGAAAAATCACGATCAAAAGATCCTCAGGTGGTCGAAATGACTCCAAAACCCTCCACTACGGCTCATCTTTCTCGTTCCACTTTCACACCCACCTTCCTCCCCCCCTCTATGGCGTGGTTTAGGTGTCCACAGAAACAAATGTGACATATACTGCGCCTTTCATTTCCTGTGAACCAATTATTATTATTATTAATTTCTTAAGTATGTGGGAGTTGGCAGATCGCATATTGATCGTAAGCATGCGTGTGTATAGACTGCTATACTCTAATGTCCAACTGCCAGATGAGAAGAGGACACGGGGATCGAACCCGATACCTTTAGTCCCCGAGTCAGACATGCAGCCTCTAAGTCACGCTGGGACATTCAGACGGTTTGGCTTCACCTAATGTGGCCACTCACGAATGCGTGGTATGTATGTCTGAGACGAGGTACGATATAATAGGGGCACAAATTAAGAAAGTCACGATTTAGCGACTAGCAATGTGCATGAACGGGGGCGTAAATCGGAAAAGGGGACCGCAGGCGGAAGCCACTAACGTGGTCGCATCGTACCCTTAAAGGTGGAGCTTAAGCAATGCGGAAAATATATCCGTAGGGAAATATGTTTACGCAAGAAATCTTACTCCTGTTAGTCGAAATTCATTAAAAGACACCTCTCATCACTATCGGTCACATTATGCTTTCCTGTTTTCACTGGATTGCCGCCCAGTAGCGATATATAGAAACATGTCTCTTCAATGATTTACCTCAGTCTACTGGAAAACTAAAATACCTGGACAGCCGCGCTCAACTTTCGCATGTGCGAATATGGATCGTAATCATTGTCAAAATTTTTCTTCATTGGCTTTATTTCGCGATACTATACATGCTGGCCAAATCGTCGAAGTGAACCGGTTTACAAGCAACTCGCCTGAATGTGAAAGGTTCAAGTTGGTCACGTTCTTAATTACACTGATAAACTTGGATACACAAGACCGGATTTTAAAAAAAAAAAAAAAAAAACATCTCTTATTGCTCAGACAGAATCCCCAATGTACTCTCGTACAACTGCGACAGATAGACGTGGCGAACAGCCATTCGGCGTTTCCATATACTATGCAAAACTGATAAATTAGCATATCATAAAAAGCTATCATCATTCAGCACTGATAGAAACGGAATTCATTTGGGTTTAAAGGGAAAATTTCGCGCAACTTAATTTTATTGCGATGAATAGCGGAATACATCTGTCAGAATATGGAAATTAAAGGCAGACTACGAAACTCGAGTGCTATTCGCGTTCAACCCACATATATTTTCCAGCATTTTCCTCACGTAAGCCTTGCTTTGCAGCGTCTGCTCAGCTGTCTCGTTATGCTTCATACTAGTGAGCTTTATAATATGGTGACCCTAAAGGTTACGGGGATTGCGGTGTTGCTCAGGCTGCAGGCTCTGTAGGGCTGGCCAATGCGCTCCGGCTCTAATCCGCACCAGGAAGTCCCACAATGAGTTCTACTAAGAATAGACAGCATAGTTTTAAGACGTATTTTTGGGCGGCTGAGAATAATGAATGCACGAACAACCTGATGTGTAAGGTAGTCACCGGCGCCGTGATCTAGTAGAACACGTCTACAGTGCTAGTATTGTAAACAGGAAACTTGTAGAGAAAGCAAACATGTTCACGTTTGAGCTAGCTAGTTAATAATTATCCTGCGTGCAAACATGTAGTCTGAAAACACAGAGTAGACTGAGGATAATGGTGGAGGTAGAAACTTAATTAGCTCTAGTGGGGGGAGCAGTCGAGTGGTGTCAGAAGACGGGCGGAGTTCATCAGGTGGACAACACAGGCTGCGTCGTGGGCCTGTCACAGGCGTCCTCGCAAGTGCCAACGAAAAGAAGGCGGGGGCGACGAGAGAACAAGCTTGGCCTGAGAGTTACGCAGTCGCAAGTGAGCGAAGAGAGAAGAACAAGTGCTGGCGTGAAAGGAAGGCGAAGCTGCGAGGAAACTTTACTTGTGTACCGAGTTTACCCGGATGCAGGGTGGCCATGCATGCTTTTAAAGTGAAGGGTTTGTTTTAGTCGGAAATATATACAAAGATAGCGTTATATTACTTCGCTGATGAAATTAATTAGTTTCTCACTTGTTAAAACTAGCTTGAGTCGTAAGTTCAGTCTGTTCAAACTGTCACTTAGGTCCTGACAACATATCGCGCACAAAAAGGCTCCTTTTTATTCGATTGCCGCGTGATTGGAGTAAAATCAATACCCCTCCAATTATAAAACGTTGACTTATAATGACGTGAGGCATGAATTTACGTGTTGTCCTGGTAAAAAAAAAAAAGTACGCGTTATATTCCAGCAAATACGATATGTACCGGCTACACCCGCGGCATCGTCGCGTGGGCGGCAGCATCAAGCTAACAACTCAGCGTCTCGTGTTACGGCAGCGGCGTTGGGTGACAGCAGGGAATAACCACCGTGACTTTCGCCCTATAGCTGGCTCGTCGTAGTTTTCGTGGGATGTGCCCTGCACTCGATTGTACGCCCTCCATCCCCTCCACACACGTATACCAGGAACGGAGGTAAAGTGAATTTTCTATCCTAGTTATCTAAAACTAACAACAATACCTCTCGAGACATACAAAACAAAGCAGGATGGTTTTATCCAGTGAAACAAGCTTTACGGTAATGCTACGAACAAGCACCATCTTTCTGCAAAGTCGCAGATAATGGGAGAGCAGTCGGAATATACTTGATGGTGTAGATTCAGGCAGAATGAAAACGAGAAGTTTATAGTGTGTAAAGACGTAACATGGTTCACACATGTAGTGTAGTATAGAGCGTCAAGCTTATCGACGAGCTATTTGAACTTCGAACCTTAAGTAGTTATCACTACCTTTTGTGTGTGCATGTTTTCACACGTTGATGATCTCGCCTGGGGCACTATACACTGCGAACATAAAGAGTCTGAACGGGAGGAGAGGATAAGGAATAGCGGAAAGCTGAAAACTGTTCGAGGACATAACAAAACAATTCGCCGCAGCATGTGGTTGATAGATGTGAAGTATGCATTGTTGTGGACGATAACGGATGGCCGGAGGAGGACACGAACAGAGGCTGCACATGTTCCATCACAAGCGGGCATTAATCACGTGGAACCACTCAGCAAAATTCCGAGCAGGGACTGCCACTGCCTGGGGAGATGCCCGCGAGCGCATGGTATCCTATCACGAAATCTCTCTCCATTACCGTGATCAACGAACCATTTACCCTCCTCCTCATAAATCTCTGACTAAGCTACAACAGGTACATTCCCATAGTCCTGTACATTCCCATCCCCTGCTTTCTTAGCTTTGATCCATCCAGGACTGTTCTCGCCGCAGTGCACCCTGTGTGGGGAACCTAAAGCTGATTTTCAACACATCATGATCAAATGCTTGGAATTCCACCCTCCAGCCACTTGGCAACTCTCCGACCTCGAGCGATGGGAGGATGCGGTGTCCAGCTCTGACCCGGCCGTTCAAAAGCGGCTGACGGACTGGGCTTTGGGTGTCGCTGGGAAGCACCAGCTTCCGGCCTCAACACGCAGCCAAGAGCCGACCCGTCATTAGCATGTAATCCCTTAAGGCTCACAAATATAAAGTTTTTCACCACCACCACCACCAGCAAAATTATATGCCTCAAACATATGGACATAGGACGCATACTGCAGCAATTGCATTGCAACATACATATCCCATATTCCATTATGCTTTGCGAGAGGTTTGATGGTGAGAGCGGCTGAGAAATTTAGAGGGCCTCTTAGATGTCTTTTAAGAGGAGAATGGCGAAAGCCCACCCTTCCTCTCCTATAATTAGCCTCTCATTGTTTGCCTCCTATCGGCGTTCGTTGCAGTGCTACATATATTTATAATTGGTTTACAGGAAAGAAAATGCGCTGTATGTCACACTTTCTCCGGCAAGTGTGTGGACGGTACGCCATCACTCCCGTCGCATGACGTTCCTTGGAGCGCCTTCAAGTGCGGAATTGCAGATGGCAGGAACGCTAGACAAGGAAAACACACCTCGTGGAATCTCGCGCACCAATCTAGCGCACAAGTCTCACGCACAACTATCGCGCCGGGGATTTGGTTCCATGTGCCTAGAAATCCTTAATGTTGGTTGGTTGTTGTGTACGTTAATGAAAGAAGAAAATTCAAGATCAGCGTACACCAGGTGTCTTTCGTTTTGAGCGCATTGCCATGAATGCAAACTTAGGGTTACGCAGAGGAATAAGCGGTGTGCAGGGGGATATTATATAATGTGCTGGAGAATGTTAGTATAGTCAGCGCTTGTACGCGAAACACTAGGTGAAGTGACACGCGTGATTACTGCCGCGAATATTTACCAACCTGCGCACAGTGTTGTTGGTGATATCTTGTGGTGCACATTCTACATGCTAACGCGATTGCAGTTCCTCTGACCTTCAACGTGGTGGCGCTGATGACTCGACTGTAGTTTTTTGAATAATTTGCTGCTTTCTCTCACTATGACTCAAATACCGTGTTTACGCGAGTATAAGTGAATCAAGCTATTCACGACAGGCTGTTGGTATGAGAAGGAAATGACACATGCGATTCGGCTTAACGCAGAAAGTGAAAGGCTTTGAGGCGGGCTATGCGTACACAGTACACGATGTACAAGGCCGACATTTTCCGCGATCGTTCACACAGACAGTGCCACGATACTTCGCAAGCCACTTGCCTGTAGGGGAAGAAATAACTTTCACATTGCGTCAAAGGTAAGCCTTACACGTCGACCACGCTTTCCAAGAATGGTCGCATATCAGCCTGAGCGGATTTTACGGGGCATCACGCGAACAGTCTTCGCGAATCGAGGAGGCTTGGCATGGCATTCGAAACCAGCGCACGCGACCGTAAATTCTGCCCGATGACGTGAAGAGCATTAATACAACGCAAGCCCCGCGCTCTCACACATTTCCTCCACGCTTAGACGACGCCTATAGGCATGGAAGCGCGCTTGAAGAAACGACCCGTTTTATGTTCTTTTCCTTTTTTTGTCCCACACCGGGCTCCACGTTGGGCGCCAAAAAAGTGTTCACGAGAGTGTGGCTCCACGTTGGGCGCCAAAAAAGTGTTCGCAAGATCGGTTGGAGAAGGCTCGCGAGCATGCGTGACCTGAAGATGCAGCTTCCAACGGGGACCATTTTGTAAGAGAGCGAGCATTAAGGAGCTCGCTTTCGTTTCGTAAACGTCGAGCTAGCTGCGGAAAAGAAAAAAAGTAAGAAACGAGCAAGAAAGAATTAAACCCTGCTTGCCGGATTGCGTTAGGCGAGCTCGAGCATACGTCTCGACCGTATTGCTGTCCTGCGTGTCGTGCCAGAAGACAGCCGACGATGTCGAGTGGAAACTTGACAAGCAAGAGCGTGTCTTCTGCTAACTCGCAAGCAGAAGGATTTCTCCCGAGGCCACGAAGATGTGCTTAGTTTAACGCAGGATCGGCCTGGAGAAACAGGTTAGGCTTACTAGTATGAGTCGTTCGGTATATTTCATACGCCCACACAAAATATAGGGTCGGTGCAGCAATAAAACTACGCTATGGAAAAGAATAACTAGAAAGAAGATAATAACCGTATACAGATGACGACGGGACGGCAAAGAAATGATGGATTCTAGTATTTCGTTTATATATCTATACACAATAGCAGGAACAACGTATGCTCCTCGTAGAAATGATTGCGAAAGTACATCCACCATTTTAGTTTACTATTTTTGTTATCAGAAGCCGCATCTTCTTTTTCTGTTTTAAAATCAATACGTTTAATCAATATTCTCCTCTTAAACGGGATAATTCGCGCCAGCATTGGCGCTGTGAGCGAACAATTACGAGCACGGCGCTAGCAGGTGGTAGCTGGCAGCTGATATGGCCCAGTACTGATTCGACATAGGGTTGCCTGACGTTACGTTTGACAGGAGCTGCAATAATTCGGGCCTCCCCTTACGCATAGAAGGGTGATATCAGAATTAGCATGCCAGGGCCCTTGTATTTGCGTTACCCCTAAGCCACTTGAAAACAGGCACGTCTATACGACTTGGTTAAAACGGGGCTTTATATGGGGGCTGGTAGCCTACGCTATTGCATAATACCCTTAAAGAGGGAGCTTAAGTGTCCCCCGTAATTTTTACTGGCAATACTATTATTAGCGCTGATGATTCCTCCGTAATAGCTAGATTCAACAGTTTAAATGTTTTTGGATGAAAACGAACAACGCACGTGCACTGCGAGCCTTACTCGTTTCTTATCGCGGTACGCGTGCATAAATTAGCATAGTAATTTTGTGACGATGTTGTTATACGTACTCATCCTTGTCAAAAAGTCAATATTCATCGCTGACGCGTTTACACAGAAGAACCACATTTTGGCCAGCTGTACGCAGTTATTGCAGCAATATGCCCTGCCATAACAATATATTGCCTTTCATTATCAATAGAGGGAGCAAAATAACAGGTCTCAAAGCAGCGTAATCCTTCAGCAACGCTATAACATTAGGGCACACCGCGCTCCTTCGAACACTTTGCAAACAATTGTACACTACAAATTCTCAAAACAGTGAAAACGAAGATAACACTCACGACCTTACGGAGATGGTTCAAAGCCCCGGGGCGGCTTGACTAATGAAACTCCTCAATAGTTGACGGCATGGTGAAATCAGATCCTGCTAGCTGAAATGACGTTGAGAAATCCAGAGGGATAAATCACAGCAGACGACGTTGAAAAAGCAGCCACCAGACACAGCAGACGATCGACGGCGAGGAAGCAGATGAGAACAACTATAGCAGACGATCGACGGACGAAAACGAAACAGACTTGCAGATAGGCTTTTGGTGTCAGTCTTTGGCGACGTTTCGCAAAGCGGAGAGCGGCGCTTCAGGGCGTGTGGCTCAGCCTGCAGGCATGTCTTCGCGCTGCTGGTTTAGCGCGACTTAGAACGCGGGGAGCAGTGGCGGCAGAAGGCACAGGGTGGGAAGACGCGGCGAGCTTCGGTGAACGCAACCTGCCCTTCGGGGTGTACTTGAAATATGCACGAGGTTGTAGTACGTGAACGGGCGGTGGTGTGTACGCTTCAGGCGTACAACTCAGAAGAGAGAGAGAGAAAGATATGAGCGGAAAAGGAGCCGGTGTAGATGCATCTCAAAGAGTGTTTCTCGCTTTCTTTTTTCTTTCTCAGTGTTCATTTCTCGCCGTTTGTCTGCTTTATTTTATCCTGGGGAGGGGATAAAGAGCTTTAGAAAAAAAAAAGAATACGAGAGGAGGAAGCGGAGGAAAGAGCAGAGAGAACGGCGTAAGCAGTGACGCATTCTAGATCCACGAAAAGATTACGAGTATACTGTCTTCCAATCCAAAGAGAGCGCTGTAGCAGGTCGAAGTTATCGGTCGCATATTGCCAAGTGGCTAAGCGATCCGGATCGCCCCCTCCCCACTTTCCTCTTTCTTTCTTCGTCCTCTCCATATATTTCTTTTTCTTTGTCATAGGTCTTCTCGAGTCGAGAGCCAGGAGATTCAATAAGCGCACAAAGGTTGTACAAAGGCGGCAAGAAAGCCATCACGAAAGATTCTCGAAGCCGAACTGATAGAAATGGCTAACGCACGGGCAAAA
>JAJIZL010026384.1:59888-90332 GCA_023969395.1 Amblyomma maculatum
ATAAAAGGCAGTTGTTCTTTATCAATTTCTTCTTAAGGCGGGTGTCAAATGAGCACCCAAGAAGGTAAATAATGGCGCGTTCACAATGCCTGATAGGTGTTCGATCAGTTCGGACTCGTCTTGCAGCACAAGACGGTTTTTGCCTGAAGGTTTCCATATTAAGACATTATATGGCCGCTATGTCGGGATAACGATGTGACTGTGACCATAGTTGAAAACTCTAAGGTCAAAACCACAGTCAACCAAATTTCCAGAATGATTAGAAGGGTGACCTGGCACCGGAAAGGGATGAGGGAGGAGGACACCCTACGCCTTGTACAGGCCCTAGTCGTTAGCAGGATTACCTACGGGCTCCCATATCACGAAATTAGATTCACTGATAAAAGGGCCATTGACACTATCATAAGAGGAGCCTATAAAACGGCCCTAAACCTCCCGCCAACAACATCAACGGAACGTCTTTGGGCACTCGGAGTGCACAACAACTTCGAGGAGCTCAAGGAGGCGGTTCTAGAGAGTCAGAAACAACGCCTAACAACAACGCAGGCGGGTAGGGAAATCCTGTGAAAACTAGGGCTATGGCAGGCACTAAGAACTTCTGAGATCAAATCACAAATTCCGACATCCACAAGAAACAACATCTATGTGAACCCTATACCCAAGCACATGCACCATGAGTTACAAAAGGGTCGAAGGAAAGCCAGAGTCAAATCACTGGAAAAACAATTGTCTAAAGACGCGGAAGTTGTCTACGTGGACATAGGGGCTTACGGCGAACCTGGCAAGTTCACAATAGCTGCAGTTGACCACAAGAAGAGGCCAAATATTCAGGCTTCGATCTATGCCAAGGATCCTGCGGAAGCGGAATCACTGGGAATAGCCATCACCATAAAAACACAAGACAACCAAAATAAGTAATCACACGTAGTGACGGACTCCCAACCAGCCTGCAGGGACTACCTGGCCGGAAAACCTCACAAAAGAGCGTGTGCAATATTACGTTCCATCTCCCAGACGCACACAATTACATGGACACCTGGACACGAAGGCCTAGAAGGAAATGAGGTAGCGAATGATCTAGCCCGAGCTCTCACAAACCGGGCGGATCCCCATCCCTACCTCACCCCTCTCCTAGGACCCTACGGCGACAGGCTGGAACACCTACGGTTAGAAAGAAGAATTTTCTCACCACCACACAAACACCTTCCTTCCTCGGACGCTATAGACTGGAGAAAAATACAAACAAACACATTCCCTAATCTTCAAATTTTAAATAAGATAAGCCCAACAAAATACACGAGTTACTGTCCTTGGTGCGGTGCAAGCCCCACACTTTCACATCTCTTGGGAATGCCAGGACAAACCTGACCTAACGTTAATAGTGCCATGCCCGACACACGAGCAGTGGGAGGCGGCCCTGACCAGCGACAACCTGGACCAGCAAGTCTGGATTATCCAGCTAGTCCGCAAGTCAGCTGCTGCCAGCGGAGCCCTGGACTAGGGGCACCGACCACCCAGCTCCTGCGAATATTTACTGATTATATGCTCATTAAAAGTTTTCTCTCTCTCTCTCTCTCTAAGGTCTGGGCAACGGCGTGGATCTGCGACTTCCTTTCAGCTCAGTGTTCGCGTCACGCTCGTGGATTTTTAGTTCACCTGAAATGTGGTTGTTGGTGGTGGTGGTGGTTTGTGGGGTTTAACGTCCCAAAGCGACTGAGGCTATGAGAGACGCCGTAGTGGAGGACTCCGGAAATTTCGACCACCTGGGATCTTTAACGTGTGCTGACATCGCACAGTACACGGACGCCTCTTCGTTTCGCCTCCATCGAAACGCAGCCGCCGAGGTCGGGTTCGAACCCGGGTACTCCGGCACAGTAGTCGGGCGTCTTACCACTGCACCACCCCGGCAGGTCACCTGAAATGCGGGTATTGATAAGAGCCTCCGAGCGTTGCAGCGAGCCATTGATGATTACGAAGTTGCATAGCATTTTAGGCACGGTGGAAGACGTACGCTATCGGTTGCTCGACTCCACAAATGTTGCACTGTAAACGAAAGGCAGATTTTTACCGAACGTTTTTCTGTTGGTGGATGCGCCTATTTTTATTATCCCTATGCGGTGAGCGTGAATCACCACAATCACCGAGTGTTCTAGCACTTGCAGGGAGGCGAAATTGTTATATCGAATACTAATGTAACGCACATCTGTTTGTATCCATTTCAATTTCCACGCCCAGAAGTTGTTACGGCACAGCCTAACATGGGCCTCGTCGGGGAACATTTCAGCGGACTGCGGACCAAGAACTGCAGAATACTATATTGTCACCATTTGTGGACAAAGCGTTTATCAGATTTTATCGGCACGGCGAAGGGAGCGTTGCTTATCATCGCAAAGCCAATTTGAAAGAAAGTCTATTATATTAATAAGATATCACAAATTGCCCTGAAACAAAAAGACGAAGAAAAAAAATTAGTTGTGATTTAACTCAGGTTAACCCTAGTTGAATTGCGATAGCAACGGCGGAAGCTTCTTTTGCCTGCAACATTATTCCCCTATCACGCCCTATCAGTGTAAGGAGCTACATTATTAGGGACACTTAAGCTCACCCTTTAAAGGGTAGCTGCATCACTTTTCGAGAGTTCCGCGATATTCAAAGATTTCAATCTACAGAGGCTGTAGGTAATGGATGCAAAGTGTTTTCGCGCTAGCATTAAAACAGATGGCGTAATCGACCATAAAATCTCAAGCTTCTCCTTACGGCACTGAAGTATTGCGGAGAAGCTCAGCAATGACGTCACGGACGGTAATATGTCTTACTTTTGTTGCCTTCGCCCACATCCTGCGATGCCTTTTCTGATGCCGCAAACAACGTTTCTAGAACTTTGCTTTCGCCAGCGTTATTTTTACTTCTCCAAACCAAGCGTTTTTACCGCACATGAGATGGTTTCACCGCGAGGTGGTGAATCAGCTTGTTTCATATTAATTTTATACAATATTCAACGTAAAATGAATATAAAAATTATAATTTGTTCCATATTGTAGTACTCTATTATTGCCACATGAGCAAACTCTTTTCATTAACTTAATAATGGCATCACGCGTGAAGAAATTGCTCCGCCGGGGTGGTGCAGTGGTAAGACGCCCGACTACTGTCCTGAATACCCGGGCTCGAACCCGACCTCGGCGGCTGCGTTTCGATGGAGGCGAAATGAAGAGGCGTCCGTGTGCTGTGCGATGTCAGCGCACGTTAAAGATCCCCAGGTGGTCAACATTTTTGGAGTCCTCCACTACGGCGTCTCTCATAGCCTGAGTCGCTGTGGGACGTTAAACCCCACAAAACAAACCAAACACGTGAAGAAATGAAGTCAGTATTTTCTTCCCTTTCTTTTGTCCGATATATATCTTTTATCTAATCTCTATTTCCCTTTTATCATGCCATTAAACTTTTTTCCTGCATTGCCCTGAACTGTAAACGCATTCTGGATCCGAATCGATCCGCGCCTGAGCGCTGTTGAACCGTACGAACACGGAGGACCCAATTTCGTAACACAGGCGACGAGCTGATACGCTGAATTGCACGGGCGGACGTATCCCCTGAGTAGTGGAATCCATTTCCCGCGCTGCCGCCGGTCGAGCGTTTGCCGGTAGGAAAAGGAGATTAGCCGCTCGCGCGCTGGTCTTCCTTCACCGCGCCGCATATTTCGCGCGAATAGGGTTTGCGTAACTTCCGCAGGTCCCGGAATAAGGTGCACGCCAGAGAACTGCGGCTCGTTGGATGGAGTGCCGCTCAAGGTGCGGCCCTTGCGAGCAAGCGGTGGGAAATTCCTTTGTCGATTCATCGATTCATGAATGTTGTACCGATTCATGAATGAAGTTGCACCGAATCGTGCACCGGAAAAGAAATATCCTGTCGAGTTGTTTACTGAAGAAACATTATTATAGCGAAATATTTGTTTGCCTTGAAAGTTGTGTTGCGTTTTAGTTTGGAATATAGATGGGCAATTTTGTTTTGCTCATGTTGTTTAGTTCCTTGGCTAAACAGTTGCTGCAGGGGAATCTTGATGTCATGTGCATTTACATCCGCCTTGTTTCTACAAACGTGTGGTTTTTCTCTCACAACTACCTCTACACTAAGTTTAATCTGGTGCCTGTAATTGATATGACGAATTATTGAGCATAAATATTTTTGTTTTTGCAGCAATTAATTTAACTGAGAGACAATTACACTTTTTGTTGCGAGTGTGCCACACCTAGCTCTCGCTATGAATGATAAATAGGTTATTTTCGGGTGTGTTCTTGTCATCGTCATTGTCGCTGTACTTTCTCTTTCTTTTTCAATTTCAATGTTCATTTAGACCCTCAGCGATCCGATGATCCTGTGTGCAGTATCATTCAATCAGCAGCCCGGAAGTGCAACAAACAATAGCAGCAAGCTTTTTCACCAGTGCTGGTACTGGAACAAAGCAAAAAATGTTAAAGTGGAATAACATTGACGCCATCACGTGGTCTAGAAAAGGGAAAACCAAGCAGTGCAAACACACTTTACAAGCAGGTAGATGCTTGTTAAATGGTTTATAGTGACTATCAAAAAAACAATATATATTAATTCAATGATTTCACAACACGCACGCCGGTTACATGCACCGTTTTTAAGCCTGACATTAAACTGGGATGTGAGGTTGATTTAAATTTCAATTCGTTGCCTCTTTCACTGTCACCTTTGACGGGAATGGGTAGAAAATAGCTCCTTCGTGTAGCCACTGTCGCACGTATGATATCAAGGCTTCATTACGAATGTGCTAGCGCAGACGTTGAAGCACTGCAGTAAAACGAAAGCCGCTAGTTTTGCTCTTAAGATTGAGACATGCCAGTTGCGTGGCCAATCAAGAAGCACACCAAGTATGCCTCCATTATAAGCGGCTATACCAGTTGCGTGATGTCATTTCTTATAGTTTTATACGCATGAGTTATGGGTATTTATTTTCTAAATCCCGCATATCTAGGGTATCTATGCCGGGTGGTCGGGCCGGACGTTGTTGAGCAGAGCCGTTGCTCACCTCCTTGGTTACGAATAACGCGGATAACGGCCTTGGTGTCATGACCCGATAGCGGTGGTCTTTTTAATGAGCACCGTGCGGAGAACCATGAGGGACGTTTGATATGGTAGTTAAGTTTTAAGAAAAAGTGTGCCGCAGTCTCAGTATAGCGCCTGCACAGTTTCTGCGCCACCTTTGCACAACTTTCGTGCAGTCTCTACATAACCATCAGACCTTTTTTTTTGCACAGCCTCTACGCAGTTTGTGCATTGTTTCGTTTTTCTTCTGTGGCTTCTTCGCACTGCCTGTGCACTGCCTCTGCACAAATTCTTCAGATAATTGCGACTGCCTCTGCACTGCCTTTGAATAATCTCTGATCAGTCTCTGTGGAGCTTTGGTGCTGGATTTGGACATTATTTGCAGAATTGCTCGCACAATCTGTGCAGCTTTTTTATTTCCCCTGGACCACATGTGTGTACCCCATGCACAATCATTACACGGTATTTTAACAGCATTTGCACTGAGACAGCTTCAGCAGCTTCAGCATAACCTCTGCGCCGCTTTAGCATGACCTCCGCACAGCCTCTGTCCTTTTGCTGCACAATATTTACTCTTCGCGTCATTTATGTACCTCTGCACAAAGCTTTCCGTCCCATTTCGGTACCCGCAGCAGAAACTCTAAAGGCTCTGGTTTGACTTTGTACAGTCTGAAAATCGTTTTCACAGCCCTTGCGCACTCTGACGGCTTAGCACAGCTTCTGCACAACCGCTTCACAACATTCGTGTCGCAGCCTAAGCACATCTGTTAAAACATGGGTGCTGCATTTGCACATCCTCTCCAAAGCCTTTAAGCAGCTTCTGTGCAGACTTTGCAGCCTCTGCGCAGCACTGCATAACCTTTGCATTATCTCTGGCTGGTTGTACACAGCCTCTATATACTCTACACAATCTTAGAACAACTTTCCCACAGTCTTTGCATTGCCTGCTCTCTGCTTCTATGTACATTCTGCTTGCGCACCGTCTCTACATATTCTGCACACAGTTTTCGCTGGTCCTGTACCGCCTCCAAACAACCTACTTGTGTGGACCCTCCACATAACATCTGCACTGCATCTTCACAAGCATTGCCCTCATCCTCAACAGCCCCTGCGGCACGCTGTAGTGCTTGATCATGACCTCTGCGCTTTTTCTGTCTCTGGGGTCCCTCTACGTAGTCTTTGCGCTGTATTTGCACAACCTTTACATTTTCTTTTCACCATCCCCAGACAGCCTTTCTAAAACCTCTACGCTTTCATTGCCCATCGTTTCCCGGGCAATCTTTGAAAGCCTTTGCACTGTCTTTGGATTGCCTCTGCACAGTGTTTCGACAACCGCTCCACTGTTTTCATTGCGGACACCGTTTCTGGCAGCCAAGGACAGACACGATCAAAGAGCACATCGTTCTCGATGTGAGTGTGAGTCTTTAAAGACATGTGAAGAAATTGGACGGCCCCGGAAGGGAATTCTGAAATGGTATGAAACCTACCCTTGCCTGCGCCGTTTTCGCACTGGTTAGAACAATATATGAGCTAGAATAAAAAAAGATGTCCTTCAGACAGAACCGCGAAAGAGTCTGCATGAGATCATTTATAGACACTGGGCACGTTACACAAACCAAAATGTTGCTGACCTTAGTAATTTACGCAGCAGAACGTTTCGTAATTTCTTTCAACAAAACTAATCTTTAGAGACTCAAATTCCACATCCAATGCCTTCCTTTTCTGTGATTTTCAGTACAGTCACCTAAGCATTTATCATATAGAATGCTAAGCAATTATGGATGAATAGTTTCCCCATAAACAGACATGAACGTTGGTGAGTTGATCATATTGCCCCCCAAAAAAAAAAACACGCCGGAGCCAGAATGGTACGAAGGAACAATTTTACATGCAAAGCGAGTCTACCTTTTATTCTCACGTTACTACACCCTTCGAAATGTCCACAGTGTCTGTAACGCTTGCAACCGTTCTGAAATTGTTCCAGCATGGAATACTCGCAGTGTTTTATCAATTACAGCGATAAAGTTATAATCGCATTCGTCGACGAGGCTCCAGCAACGCCGTCAGGTTTCGAGAGGGCTCTGAACACCATGTCTACTGGCCTTATAAGGCTTGTTTTTGGACTAGGCGCAAAACATGAGGAAAACAACGTAAATTGCGGGTTTTAACTTCTAGAACGGAGATTCGGTCTATTCGGGACGTCCTATAGTGGGAAGCTCCGGGTTAACTTATACCACCTGAGGTTCATTAATGTGGGCAAACATCATAGAGCATTCAGCAGAATTTGCATTTCACCATCGTCGAAGTATGTCTGCCGCGGTCGAGATCGAACTTATCACCACGCATGGGGCCGGAAGCCGAATGGTAAAACCTCTAAGCCACCTCGGCAGGCATAGAAATGTATGAAGGGATGTACGACTGCAGTACGAAATTTCGCAGCCGGTACTTTTATTGCGACTTATATTAAAGTGATTACATGTACAGGGTCGTCCACTGCTACCTACAACACGGCCACTGCTTTCAACGCCTCACTGCGTCCGACCCGGCCAAGCAATGAAGCTAAGTGGCGGGCCACGTGAAGCATCACGTCCAGACCCTTCTGTGCTGGCATCGCTTTGCATTCATATGCGCCTGCGTCAGACGCCATGTTGCTTTGAAAGCAGTGACCGTGTTACAGTTAGAAATTAACGACTCTGTACTTACCAGAAAAAAAAGCAATGTTTTGGCGTGGTTGTATAATATACAATAACGCGAAATTCATTCAAATGAAAAAAAAAAAAAAAGCTCCTGAGGCAGGAAGTCTCAAAATCACAGGGGTATTTGCTTCTTGTATAACTTTTATAGGTATAGTATTTGTTGTGCGTCGGTAGCGACGTGCCCTATTAGGAACTGCAGCCTTAAAAATCTGCAGTCATTTCGTCGCTGTGTCAACGCTCTTATGACGGCATTTTTCCGCTTGCGCCACTCGGCATCTAGCGAGTGTGCCTGTACACGTAGATCGTTCACCCTATCAGTAATGTGAATGACCACTGTTTCAGTAGTGCCGCCGTGAGAAGTGCGCATCCAGCCATTTTCCTCATGATATGTGACGTATGCAATAAAGGAGGTCGTGGGGAAGGGCGTGTTGTCATCACGAAGAGTATCATAGGTCGCTGAGATGACAAGATGCAATGGAATAACACTGCAGGTAAGAACAATGAAGAATCTCCCGACGCCCTTACGAAGCTATAACAATCGCCTGCATGCCAGCGGATGTCATGGCTGCTGTAATCGAGACGAATTCCTTAGTTTACGCACTTGTTCGTCGATTCAGCCACTGGGTAGGCTGTTTAGGCATGACAACTTATCTCGCTCAAGAACGCCTGTATCGAAGAAATTAGAGCAGAGTTCGTCAATTTGTAAAACATGCGTATACTGACTCAACATCTAGATTGGCAGGACATTGATCATGTCGGTCATAGAATGAGCAAGTTGCAAGTCTCTTTTTTCTCCTTTATCTATACACGCTGAGCAATTCTTGTTCTCAACATCACGCCCTTGTTAAGGTTGTTTGCGTTCTTTTGTTTTACTTGACCAATGACTGTGATGAATGAGAGCACTTGAAACGGCCATCCAATCAAGCAATGACCGATTGTTGTGTGCGCTTGTCGCAGACGTGTACTTTGAAACAAATCCTTAAGGGCTCCATAACTTTGCCCCTCTGTCATTCGCAGCTGCGATGTTGGCGCTGACAGGGAGCAATCTATTCCACTCGCCGGCTTTGACTTTGGTCCCTTACCGCTTAAATAGTGGACTATACTATAACGATGGAAGAAAACTTATAGCCAAATTAGCTTAGTTGACCAAATCCGAAGTGTGCACGCTTGGTTCTCACGTCTCATTGCGCGCACGTCACTGTGCACACAATAAAGACTAAATGAATGAAATCTTATTGCGGTGCCTCCCCCCTCCGCTTCTTGTCACCGCTCTATCTCCAGTCGAGTAAAGCTCTCAGGCTGCTGGTCAGAAATAACTGGTGGCATGAGCGGAGTTGGTGGCCGGCCCCTATGGGGCTTCGGGCTAGGTGCTCCAACCGGGAGGCACATATATATCGACAATAAACTTGTTTATTACTCCTTCTTCTCCTGTCACATGCATCTTATGGTCCACGGTCACTTAAACTAAAACATTTAACATGCGCACGGGCTCCCGACGCGGTAGGTGTGCCCGCAGCTGAACAGCACCTGGCGACATCTGGAAATCCTCAGGTCGGTCTGCGCATGCGCTATGACGGTGCGCGCTGCTGTGTACTGTTCAGCAGATGGCACCCAATCACCTGACCTATATTGACAGTTGCGAAAGCCCACTTCTAAAAAATCTGGCATTTCCACAAGGCCACTTCGCGCCCGCTAGCAGGCGTTGGTAGCGCTTGTAAGATATGAGCAAGCAGCTTTTGATACACAGGTAATAAGGTATGTCTGAACTCAAGTAACTCAGGAGATGAACTGCAAAGAATGATTGGTGACCTGGACAGGAAAAGTAGAAAGGTAGGCTTGAAAATCAATATGCAGAAGACTAAGGTAATGTTCAACAGCTTCGGGAAGAAATAGCAGTTTACGTTAGGTAGCGAAGCACTGGAAGTAGTAGGCGAATAGGTCTACTTAGGACAAATAGTAACCGCAGATCCGTACCATGAAAAAGGAAATAACAAGAATCAGATTGGGATGGAGCGCATTTGGCAAGCACTCGCAGGTTATGACTAGCAGCTTACCGGTATCGCTCAAGAGGAAAGTATGCAACAGTTTCATCTTACCTGTACTCACCTATGGGGCTGAAACGTGGAGGCTAACCAAGAGAGTTCTACTTAAGTTGAGGACAACCCAGAGGGCTATGGAACGAAAAATGATAGGGGTAATATTAAGAGATAGGAAGCGTGCAGAGTGGGTCAGAGAAATAACTCAAGTTACTGACATTTTAGTGGAAATTAAGAAGAAATGGACATGGGCAGGACATGTAGTGTAAAGAGAGGATAACCGATGGTCGCTTAGGGTAACAAACTGGATTCCAAGGGAAGGAAAGCGTAGCAGGGGGCGGCATAAAGTTAGGTGGGCGGATGAGGTTAAGAAGTTCGCAGGGGTCAAGTGGATGCAGCTAGCACAGAACCGGGTTAAGTGGAGAAATATGGGAGAGGCCATCGCCCTGCAGTGGTTATAGTACAGCTGACGATGATGATGATGATGATGATGATGATGATGAACTGGTTTATCGATGTCGAGCGCGGAAGAGGCGCATTTACACTGCTGCTAGTCGATCACGTCGCGGTTCACACGTGCGGCTTTAAAATCTCGCTTTTGTACTGGATTAGGAAGATAAGCAAAATGAAGAGGTATTCGGCGAAGGATACATTTTCTCTCGCCTCTACTTAGCAGCAGGTAGTGCGCCAAGCAGCTTCGCTTCGCCGGACGTCGTCGCTTATCGCGGAAAAGCATCGAACCTATCGCGGTCAAGGGCACACCACTCGGGCCTCCCCGGCATAAATAAATAAAAAAAAAAGAGAACCGAACTCTTTCGCACCTCGCCGAGTTGGCCAAGCCCTGCTGAGCTGCCTCTGTGAGCAGAGAAAAAAAAAAATTAAAGCGGAGTCATTATCCTTTCTTTACCACCTTGTTTTCAAATAATTTTTCCCAGGAGTTGTATTTTAGTTATTTGTACTTGTCCGGATGGACTACAACTAGAAATTACACCAACAAGGGTGGTGCCTAGTTGTCTACATCGTTCATCGTGCTTGTCTTTCAGGCTGTATTGCGTCTCGGGCTCTAGTCTCTACTCTACTTGAAATAATTGTTTTTCTGCGCAGTGATTAATATGTAAATTAACCATGTGAAGTGCTGACGGTATTACTGTTTTTAAGTCTAAGCTCAGAAGGACTGTTTACATCGTTTGACTTCCCGTACCCGGACTTTCTTCCCGTACCACATTAGTGAAATTTCTTTTTTTCATTTCTTGTTGCAATCTTGCTTGTTTTGACGGGAAACGTTAAAGGCGTTCTCCAGAGAAGTCGGCATCGACGTTGACGGCGTTATGAGCCATAATACCATTATGATAGGTGATAGTTAGCAGGCGACATGGCTGGACTTCATTGGTCGGTCGACCGTGTGACGTCATGAGGCCATTTTACACGCGACCAATTTGGCAGCAGTTATTAACTTCGGTAGCTTCTTTATCAAAATCGAACCCGCGACTGACGCATTTTGACTCCGACACGCTACCCCTAGAATACACAGGCACGTATTCTGATAGAAGTCTTGGATTCTTAAAACGTCGTCTGCGCCATGCGCCAATCAACCTAAAATCGATAGTTTACAGATCACTTGCCCGGTCCAAGCTGGAATAAACCTCTGCCATCTGGGTCCCTATTCAGAATTTACGTCGTTTTCGAAAATGTCGCTATTTCCCTGACCTAGACTCATCTGACTGGCCGAAACACCGGAACCGGATGTGACTACCACTGCCAGTTCCGGCGTTTCCACCAATTAGATGACTCGAGGTCACGGCGATAACGATCCACTCCTGAAAACGACGTAAACTCGGAATGCGGACCTCGAAGCCCTAACCAAACACATCTAACAAATTCCTGGAAATCTATTTAGAATCGACGGGCCAGATTAACTCCTTATGTTCGCATAACGTCAGCATATCGTCATTAGAAACGGAATCTAGTCTGACAATCTTGGCTTGTCACCATCGAATCGCAAGTGTGTGCTTATTCCGCACGTGAATTACTCGCGGTTTTTTGCAGTTCACTTCATCTCGCGGTCTACATCAACCCTCCAGCAAGCAGTTCGCTCCGCATGGGACATCCCCTTCAAGTTACCCGACTACGTTCCCTCACTACGACATTTGTCGCATCATTCTTCCCTGATCAGCCTAGGACTGGCACGGCCTTCTACACAATGTCGTCCCAATCACCTGTCCATCCACATTTTTCAACCGTGTAGCGGCCATCTTTAACGACGATAATGTGTTTTTAACGTGTTATATTTATGTAAGCATATTATTTTTTCTATATGTTACCCACACCTTATATTATACCCCTAGTCATGGGGATCTTTAAGGTGTTGAATTGAAGTGAAGGCTGTTCACACGGATTGGTTAAAGCGACTTATTATGTATATGTAAAGTGGCATTTCATGTGATGTGGCACGAGGATCCGGCTTAGCAGCTGGAGACGGGAGCTACTTGTACTCTATCGCGAAACCAATAAAGGCAGAGCTTTAATTATTCCTCTTTTTTTTTTCGTTCTCAATTCATCATCTCTTAATTTTATTCTAGCTCTCTTTTCTTGCCCCTATCACCTATAGTTTTAGATATTTACTTATTTATATTTCATCGGCCGCTTTAAGCGTCAACTATTGATTTCAGTCTTATGTTGCACTTCAAAGTTGTGCTTTCTATAAGAATGATTTTATCTCATTTTTTTGTATTTATTTGCTTACACCTAATTTTTGTTCTTTAATATTAATTTCCTGGCTTGTAGATATTATAATACCTACTCTGGCGTACATGTCAATTTTAGGGATAGCAGTATTAAAAGCACAAATCAAATAAATATAATGACAAACAAAATATGTCTTCGATAATATTTCACACTGTAAGCTGCTTTACAAACTGGTATATATATAACGAGAAGAGAAGGCAACCCGCAAGTGAGTTACCGACAACAAAAAGAGCGGGAGCCTCTTTCGGTTCATGCAAGAAAATTGTTTACATTTTTTTATATAGTCAGCCTTATGGAAAGTTTGCGAAATAAAAACAAATAATAGTTTTCGAACGATCTGTGAAATTGTTGAGAACCCCTCCCTCGATACTAAATCGCCTACATCTACAACATCTACATCTACATCTGCTCTGCAGCATAATTTGTACAATTCAGGATTAAGTTAGGTTAAATAATGAGTTCTTATAGAGCTAATAAAATGGCACAGCCGGCGCTAAATGACAATTTGACCTTGGCAGTTTTCAAGGCAGTGATTCAGATGTCACGCCCTATTTTATATCATTACAGCGCTGACACCGTTACTCTTTCGGAAGTAATGCATTGTAAATACTCCGGTCTCGGAATCATTAATAATTTATAGTGGACAAACTACATCGGCACTGTCAGAGCCGGCGGCCTTCATAAAAAGTTTCTTTTTAGATGTTTATCAAAACCTGTTATGTCAGCTCTACCATTTTCAGTAGATGGCAAAATAATTAGTCCAGCACTTAGGCGCTTTTCACGGTATGTGATACCAAGTTAGAACGTATGCAACATCAAACAGCAAAGATTATTTTCAACGAATCTGACCTTGTTTGTGCCAGCGAATAATTTAGACTGAGTGGTTTTTATACAAAGACATTTTGGACAGATTCCGGTAAAGAATCTTGAAAGCATTTTTTATTTCGCATATAGTAAAATTGAACCACAACAATCAATAGATCAGCAGATATCGCTCCGGCAGGCTTTTATTTATTAGATTAATTTCGGCCTCAGTGCTGCGTTATAAAGTGCATAAATGTGGAAACAAACCGAAATAATCCATGAATATGTTCGCAGCTGAATTTTAGTGAGTTTGAAGGAACTGCTTTTTCTATCTGGAATCAAAGTAACGTTCAAATGAAATAAAATATTGTAAAATCTTATTGAAAGAGCTTAAATAATTTCACGAAAAAAAAAAAAAATACGAGGTTTTATGCGGGGTTTTTGTGAGGCGTTGTCACTTTTTCCACACCAGCTATGCAACACTGCTGGCCACTGTCACCGCTACATGATTTCTTCGCGTGAGGAAGTGAGACCAAATTATTACGCTACGCACCTCGAGAACGGCAAGGAATTGCAAACGCTTAATCCATTCCGTCTCCGTCTAAAAGACGACACAATAACCATTATAGTTGGACAGAAACTCTCGTTAATAACATTTTTTTTTTCTAACCGAAATATTTACAGAACAAGAGTGGTTACACAGCGAGCATTGCGGGGTCGTTACAATCCCGATGAGTGCCATATCATTTTTGTTTTTAGCCAAGCGCTCTGAGAACGAAGGCCGTGTCGATAACAAAAACGTTTTGATTTGGTTTCGGGATTAAGAGGAGATGTTCGCAGTTTGCCGCCGTCAACAACACAATTTCATTCGTTCCCTCTCGTTGGCAGCAGACGACGCGCTTTCTATCTTCTGCTCCCTCCTATAGCGCTGTTGTATATCACATTTTTCCTGACCGCTTGTCTGGCAGGGTTCGTTATTTTTATCTGTATCCGTCATTGCCTCCAAATCACCTCCAGCACGATCAATAGTCGGCAGTTAAGAACGGGAACCTACATAGGATAAAACCATCAGGAAGCGGTGCACATACCGCGATGTTCCATCTACAATCCGAGCTCAATCCACATCCAATCCATATTCGACCCAAGGGAGCCTTTTATATCTTCTTCGTACGAGCCGTTTTCCCAATTCTGACGCGTACAAACGAAAAAAACAAACAAACAAACAAGCAATTATAAACGACTATCCCCGCTCGTCGCGATACGTGTGATAGTACTGAGCGTAGCAGACGACGAGAGGGAGAGTGAAAATACATATAGCAGACGTCTGTGAGAAAAGGCTGCGAACACGCAGAATGAATAAAAGAAGCAGAAGAAAGAGGCAGCGGGGACGGTATACCACGTACACGCCGCAAATGCGCTGCGCGCCAAGAAGCACGGAGCGAAGAATTATACGTTGTATTTTTTTTTCCTTCCGCCCCCAAGCAAGGGAGCTACCGAGTTACGCGAAAACAAGCGGCACCTTTATCTATATATTTTTTTTCACCCGCGTCGATATCGAGCGGGAAGCCGATCACTCGACCAATCAGAATCCGGAATACATGGCGAAACAAACCCTGTTTGAGGGCAAGGATACAATCGCAGATTCGCATAATATACACATTGCGAGAAGAGGGCTCTATCAGCGGCGAGGTCGAGCCCGCATATGGTATACAATATCTCCCCGTGTATGCGTTTTCGATATGCAGTCGTTTTCAATGTGCGAATTTGCCGAGGTTTTTCAGGCCGTCCGCGAAGCTTATGAGGATGGGTGCTTCTGGATAAATTTTCGCGTGTACGGGAATAACACGGGAGGATGTGCTCAGAAGGAGTGGAAGTACTTTTGTTACAGCAAAAGGGCGTGCAGACTTCGCAGAAATGATTGGGTACCGGTACGTTGGAGTCGATTAAGGGCATTGTAGTACAGCGGAAAATGAACTGGCAAGCAGATTGTATGCTACAGAATTAAACGCAGACAAGATAATGGTAGCCCGAACGACAAAATGAAAATGTCTTAGCCGGAGAGACCGCTTATAATTATGCAAGCTAGATTTCGAACGCGCGGAAACTGTCCTCTATGAATTTTATTTAAACTCGCTTACATTTTACCTGTATTCACTGTTTATAAGTTCCTGTTTGTATTAATTAATTAATTATTTAATTATTTTATTTATTTATACATACTATCGGTCAAGCATGGACCACGATAGGAGTGGGCGCAACATCAAATTTGAGGAGAACGCAGATCAGCAGGAGCAGAAATGCACTCAATACAGTAGAATCAATAAAACAGTGTCAACAAAATAGTCATAAAATACAGGTAGTAAAAGATTATCTTTATATAATCGATTGCTTTAAATAATTAGCAAGATGGATGGAAAATTGTTTTCGAGATTGTGCATCTACAACAACGCCCCGCCGGGGTGGTGCAGTGGTAAGACGCCCGACTACTGTGCCGGAGTACCCGGGTTCGAACCCGACCTCGGCGGTTGCGTTTCGATGGAGGCGAAACGAAGAGGCGTCCGTGTGCTGTGCGACGTGAGCGCACGTTAAAAATCCCCAGGTGGTAGAAATTACTCCTTAGCCCTCCACTATGGCTCCTCTTTCTCTCTTTCCACTTTAACTCCCACCTTCCTCCCTTCCTTTACGGCACGGTTCAGGTGTCCACAGAAACAAGTGTAACAGATGGGAGGGAATGAAGGTGGGATTGAAGGTGGAGAGAGAGAGAAAGAGGAGCCGTAGTGGAGCGCTACGGAGTAATTTCGACCACCTGGGGATCTTTAACGTGCGCTGACATCGCACAGTACGTTTCTTCGTTTCGCCTCCACTGAAACGCAGCCGCCGAGGTCGGGTTCGAACCCGGGTACTCCGGCACAGTAGTCGGGCGTCTTACCACTGCGCCACCCCGGCGGGGCTATGTGTGCGTAGGAGTTACGCCCACGCACCCGAGGGAGGAGGGTGGAGGGGGTAGCAGCAAAGAGCATCTGAAAGAATGATGTGATGCTACAGCTTAATAGATCCTTAGAAGTCACACATGTTATCATCCTTTTGTAATTAAATGAACCTAAATGAAACTTTAAAAATGATTTTATCAACTTAGAGTGCACCGAAGAAGGAGGCCGTTGAGTAACCAGTAGCAGCTATGGTTAAAAAGAGCAGTGATAATGTAAAGTAATTTCTAAGCCAGTGCATATAATTGCGTGTTGCTTAAGCTCTCCGTCAGCTGGGTGTTTTTCCTAATCGCGTAAGCTTCTCGTCAAGTCGGACATGTTACCGGACGCGTCGCAAGTATAGTCTTTCAGCCTACACAGCTGACAGCCTTATAAGGAAGCCAATCCCCAGAAGGCATTGCAAGCGAACCGCCCACAGTTGCAGTATAGTTGCAGACGACACTGCAGACGACATTCCCGACCGCGTTCGATAGGATGCCTGGATGCAGAGGAACGCTGCGTCGAGCCACCCCACCCCGAGGTCAGCTCTAGCCTCAAGTGACCGCATATGCTTTATAGATTTGTGAGCACGGTGTTGGTATATACGCAGAGAAAAGCTTTGTTAGTTATATAAATTTTTAACCTGTACACACCACCGCGAACAAAATTACAGTGGGCACTTTGGACCACTAAAGTGCGATGAAGCGAAATCATCTGTTGCGCGGTGGTCCGAAGCTCTCCACTACGGCACCTCTTTTCTTTTTTTTTTTCCACCCCACTTTCCTTCTTTTCCTTAGGTTAAGGTGTCCGCGCAGAATTGTGACGGACACTGCGCCTTTTATTTCCTGTAAACCAATTTGAAACGACGCCACTGATTCCTACTGTACTTGGTCTGCTTCTGTTTGCTGTGTGGTGCGACGTTCGAGGTAGCGGCAAATGAAGGCGCCGCACGGACGCCTGGATAGATCGCCCGGCGGGGTCAGCTTGGTATAAGCGCGAATCGCCTGGTGACGTCATCAATAGCAGGGAGGAGTAGTAGTTGGTTCACAGGAAGAGAAAGGCGCAGTAACTGTCTCACTTGTTTCCTGTGGACACCTGAACCGCGCCGTAAGGGAAGGGGGCAAGGTGGGAGAGAAAGTGGAAAGAGAGAAAGAGGAGCCGTAGTGGAGGGCTACGAGTAATTTCGACCACCTGGGGATCTTTAACGTGCGCTGACATCGCACAGCACACGGACGCCTATTTATTTCGCCTCCATCGAAACCACCGTGATCGAAACGCAGCCGCCGAGGACGGGTTCGAACCCGGGCACTCCGGACAGTAGTCGGGCGTCTTAACTGCACCACCCAGTAGGGACGTCACTCCCGGTCATGACGCCATCATATGATGACGTCACAGTAACACTTCAAGGCGCGATATACTACACCACTGATGACGTCATAATTTATTTCAAGGCATGACATACTAAACCCCTGATGACGCCATAATTTATTTCAAGGCAAGACATACTACACCCCTGATGACGTCATCATTTATTTCAAGGTACAACATACACCACTAATGGCGTCATCAAACTAAAGCGTTACTATTCTAGGCACTAGGGCCATTTTTTAAATCTACACCAGCTACACCAGTGCAGCGAAAATCCATTGTAGGTATAGGAGATTTTCTACACTGGTGCAGCTGGTGTAGGTTAAACAAATGATCCTACTATAGCATTACGGACGGAAGGACACGATTGTGGCCGCGAGCATGAGCAATTAAAGACTTTCGCCTTAATAGAACGCTTGCTGTGGACGGCAGCCTCCTCCGGATCTATCTCAAAGCGGTGACGCAAGTACGCCTTGAATCTCGCGTCGCGCATTTAATGGCCAGGAATGCTCTCTCCGGAGAGGCCGCAGGCGTCGATAGGGTCTCTTACTCTGTGCGACACGCTCGCTACATGAGCATCTCGGTTTAAGACACATAAATGTCGGCGGCCCTAAACACCTTGGGACGGTCGTACAAATGGAAAACGGCGGTAATGAAAGACGTCTTCATAGAGAGCTAGGTGCTTCGGGATCTCCTCCGTCCATCTCTCACTAATCAGCTGCACTAAGCAAAAAAACCGAGATAGTGAGAGAAAGACACCTCCTGCCCCAACATCCACTTTCTAGTGCTTTTCGCAAAATCCCCCTAGACGCACGGATGAGTGCTCGTCAATTATCCATCGCCGAGACGCCATCGTGTAGCACGTCGAGATAAAAACCGTCAAGAGAGCTTTCTAGACGCGCCGGGCGCTTGTAACCCTGTTGCGTAACGCCCGTTTTTAAGAGCTCGGATTGTCTTTATTTATTTATTTATTTATTTATTTATTTATTTATTTATTTATTTATTTATTTATTTATTACTACAAGTACGGCGATATGGCTCCTCCTTATCACCCCAGAAAAAAAAAAAAATCCAGGGCAGCTATATATGCTCGCACGCTGTTTCGATTTTACGACTGCTTTTCAACCGTTAATTCCGCGACGACGCGACCGTTCAAAAAAAAACAAAAAACTGCGCGTTCTCTTTCGACGAAGCTCCTCTTAAGCAAAAAGGATATAGAACGGAGAAACGATGTGAGAATCCCAATTCGAAGGGTGCTGTCGACGTGCCGGAATTCCGATCGCTTACAAAAAAGTCATTTTATATATACGTCTGCAGCCGTACCAGTGGGCCGCCATCTTGCCCCTCTTCTTCTCATCGTCTGCTCGCTCACGCTTTTTGTCTTAATCCTCTTTGTGAGCTGTTGTTTCGGCTATTGTTTCGCGTTGGTCTGGTATTCTTCGCGGAGTCAATATCCGTCACTGCCTTGGGGCGCTGAAACATTCCGCGCTGGGAGGGCTACAGCTGACCGAGTTTCGCTAAGACCGAGGGAGGGTGGGAGTCTGGATTAAAAGCAGACGACGGAGGCGCCGGTGGCGCTGTCGCTGCTGAATGCAGACGGCGCACGAACCAACCAGGAACGCGCGCGCATCTAAGGGAATGAAATACGGAGGGGCCTTTGGAGAGCATGTATGCTCATGGAATTCGAAGCAGACGACATACTGCTTGTATGCTATAGATGCAGGCTTTGCGAAAAATGCGAACACATCACCAAACAAAACACCCTTATATGGCCCGGAGCGAATTATTTGAGCTGCTGTTTAGTCACTGTGCAGTCGAAGCCCAGATTTCCGGCGAATCTTCCGCCAGCATGTTAGGTGTATGCACAGATGGCTGCTGAGTAAAACAAAGCAAAAAAAAAAAATAAATAAATAACAGTGACCTCCTTTGTGTAAAGGAGTTGGATATGCCGCAGAAAGGTGAAATTTTAAAGCAAACACACTTTCAGCGCATTCAAATATTCTGTGCGCGCGGACCGGTCGGTGTCGACGAAATAAAGAAAGCGTGTGGACTTTGGTGCTTGCAACACCGTTTTTGGAAAGGCACTCGCCTTATTGTTCCGGACGTGCGCATCTTCAATACGGATTAGGTAGCAACTTTTGTTTGTTACTATTTAAAATATTCTCAACGCCTTCCCGGTGAAGGAGAGAGCCCTGTATAATATATTTTTTGCATAGTAGTCGAGCGGATTTAAATATGGAGAACTGCGGAGCTACAAGTTAGGACTGATGTGGTCGTGGAAGCTGTCAGCAAGCCAATCCTGGATGATGCAGGTGATTCGGGCTGGAGCCGAAATGGCTGAAAGACATAATATCTTCCTTTCAATATATAGTCTCTATGCAGAGCTTTGCAACAGTGTCAAGCAACTCCACGTACGCGGCAGTATTAACGCGGTGTCCTTAGTCAAAAAGTGTGGCAACATGATGTCACCTTCGTTGCTGACTCCCGCTAGCGTCATCATAAATGACGGACATTTTGTGTGTAACATCGTAGGCACTTAACCAGAGTTTGGGCAAAGCCACCTGTCATTATGATGGCTAACAGTTTGGTCTGGGTCAAAATTCTTTTCATGTGAAAAAAAAAAAGAACAAAAAGAACAGAACATTCGAGGCTCCTCAACCTTGTTCAATTTGGTTAGCAAGCGTTTGGTCTAGAGCAGACGATTCTGCCGAGTTTTGCCGGATATGAATTGCCCCCTCCTCATGACATAGGGCCCCCATTCTCATTGCGAGCCTGACCGTCGACTCTGTGACTTGGAGCTTATTTGCAATGACCCTCATTGATTTTAGGTGGTGGTAAAAATATTTTAATGAAAATGATTAGGAGGTTGTAGCGGCGGTTGGAGTCCTCAGTCCGGAACCCCATTGGCGTAGGCTGCTGTCCGCGCTCTTCCGATGAGTTCTTTTTGAACCCTTGCGTCCGAGCTGGTCAGAGCTGCCTCCCACCCCTCCTGCGTTGGCTGGTTATTAATAGTGACAGTCTGATTTCGCTGGCATGCCCACACCATATGGTATAGGTCCGCCTTCTCCCCGCAGAATTTGCATTGTGAGTCAAATGACTCTGGATCTATTGCGTGTAGTCTGCGTGGATTGTTAAAAGTGTTGGTCTGTAGCTTGCGGAGGTGTATCTCCTCCCCTTTGTCTAGTGTCTTTGCCGGTGGAGGGTAGACCCGGCGAGATAATCTTAAGTGCTGAAGTATTTCGGTGTAAGTTAGCAATGGGATAGGAGGTTCCACGAGATCCGTATTGGGTGCCCGGGGGAGAAATGCTCGGGCTGAGGCGTGTGCGCTCTCGTTCCCTGGGATGCCCTGGTGACCTGGTACCCATACTAAGTGTTTATCCATGGGTTGGTAGCCACGGGTGTAACTATCTTGCAGGATTTTAGCTGCTAGCGGTGCAATCCTGCCCCTGAGGTAATTGCGATATGCTGTCTGTGAATCTGTAAGAATGTATTCTGAGGTAGTGTGTGTCGCAGCTAGGGCAATTGCCACTTCCTCCGCAGCCAGTGTGTCATGGCTGTGTAATATTAGTCCATCCACTGTTTTATCTTGGTGTACTACCGCAACGGCCGCCATTCCCTGTTCAGGACCCGCAGCATCGACATAGAACACGCCCTCGCGCCCGCCGTAGTGCCTTTTTATAGCTTCCGCTCGTGCTTGTCTTCTTGGCTGGTGAAAGTCGGGGTGCATATTCCTCGGTAATGGAGTTCCCTTGAATTGTCCTCTCCATGAGGCTGGGATGTCGCTTTTAGGGTCTAGCTGTTCGGGGCAATTGATGTTCAAATCGTTCAAGACTTGTCGGCCAGTCAGAGTCGTGGAGAGTCGTACCACCTGCGCCGTGAGGTGTGCCTCAATCAGCTCGTCTACCGTGTTGTGGACGCCCAGTCGTAAAAGCCGGTCCGTCGATGTCGTAAGAGGGAGGCCCAGGGCCTTCTTGTAGGCTGTTCTGATTATGACGTCGAGGTTCTTGATGTCAAACTTCTTGAGACGAAGGTAGGGTGCCGCATAGACGATGCGGCTCACGACGAAGGCCTGCACCAGTCGGAGAGTATCTTCTTCGCGCATCCCTGATTTCCGCGTCGTTATTCTGGCGATCATCCTGCCGACTTGCTCGCTCACGAGGCGGAGTTTCTGGATGGCGAGGTGGTTGTTGCCCTTGTTATTGATGCATAGACCCAGTATCTTAACGGTCTGAACTTCCTTTATGGGTGAGTTGTCAACGTGGATGTCGATCGTGGCCTGATTTTTGTGCTGGCGGAAGACTAGGAGTTCACATTTTTCGGGAGAGCAGGTTAGTCCACACGCTCGTGCATAATTCTGAACTGTTGTTGCCGCTGTTTGTAGTTGTTCTTCCATCATTCCCATACTACCCCTAGTTGTCCAGATGGTTATATCGTCAGCGTACAGGGCGTGTCGTATGCCCTGTATCTGATTTAGAAGAGGTGGAAGATTGCGGAGTGCAATATTGAACAGAAGTGGGGATAATACTGCCCCTTGCGGAGTGCCTCTCGTGCCCATCTTCACTTGCGTTGTTTGTTTAGTGCCGATGCTGATGTTGACTGTTCTGTCTTTAAGGAAATCATAGATGTATGAGTAGACTCGCTGGCCACAGTTGGTGGTCTGGAGATTTTGGAGGATTGTGGAATGTTTGACATTGTCAAACGCTCCTTTGAGGTCGAGGGATAGAAGTGCTCGGTCACTGTTTCTGCGTGCTGGATCAATGACTTCGCGTTTGAGTTGCAGAAGCACATCATGGGTGGACAGATGTGCTCTGAATCCAAACATCGTGTGTGGCAGTAGCTCGTTGTTCTCTAGATAGTTGGAGAGACGTGCGTGGACTGCCTTTTCCATGAGTTTGCCTGCGCACGACGTGAGGGATATGGGGCGTAGGTTTTCAATGCTGATTTTCTTGCCGGGTTTGGGGATAAAGTGTACATTGGCTGTTTTCCATGCCTGTGGAATGGTGCCGATGCGCCAGCATTCGTTAACGTAATCCGTAAGTTGCTGCAGTGCCTCCGTGCCGAGGTTGGTTAGAAGTCCGACCGTAATTTTGTCTTGTCCCGGGGCTGTACCTCGGCGCATATCTGCTAGTGCTGCTATGATTTCTTCTAAAGTGAAGTCTTTATCTAGGTCTTCGTTCGGTTCCCCCCGGTATTCTGGATTTGAGGGTTCTGCGTCTCTCGAAGTGCAGATATAGCGACGCGTGAGTTCATCCATGAGTTCATCATCCGTGCCTTGAAAGTTGTGTAAGGCTCGATGCAAATTTCTACGTTGTTCACTCTTCGATTTCGGTGGATCAATTAGGCATCGGAGAAGGTTCCACGTAGTCTTGCTGTCTAGGCGACCTTTGAGGGATTCGCACCTTTTTAGCCAATTGGTGCGAGCGAGGTCCCATGCGTATTGGTCTGCTTGAGTAGTTAGCTTCGCTATTCGAATTCTGAGTTTTCGATTGTGCCTTTGTTTCTTCCACCGTTTTATGAGACTACGCCTAGCTTCCCAAAGGTGTAGAAGATGGTTGTCAACAGCTGGGTGGTCCTCCGTGGTGGCAAGGGTTTTTGTGAGGTTTTCTTTAAGGTCGAGAATAGATGCCGCCCACTCTTCGTAACTAGTTATTTGTTCCGATGTAACTAGTTTAGTATCCTTCCTGAATTTCTCCCAGTCTGTCATTCTGGCTTGCCCACGAGGTTTGCTGTGCTTGTTGCTTTCAAAGATGGTCTGCAGCATGTAGTGATCGCTGCCTAAGGTCTCTCCCGTATTGAGCCACTCATAGTTGCGGGCGTTGCGGACGAGCGTCAGGTCGGGGGAGGTATCCCGAGTTATGCTGGTACCGACTCGAGTCGGATGCTGCGGGTCAGTAAGTAAGGTGAGTGCCATGTCAGCGATGGCGGAAGCTAGTTTCCTGCCTTTAGTGTCTTCCTTTGGATATCCCCATAATGGGCTAGAAGCGTTAAAGTCGCCGACTATAGCTAGGGGAGCTGTGTGAGCTTCTCTTAGTGCTTTGATAAAGATAGCGTCAAAGGCTGCGCGGCGCTGTTTGGGGCGACTATATATATTGAGTATATAGGTGCCCTTGCTGTTACGGTGTTGTGGTAGCAACTTTATGAAGGTATATTCAATGTCGCTGTGTAGGTCAAGGTCTACAGTGGTTGCTGTGCATGATTTGTGGACCAAAATACATGTCGAGGGGTTTGTTTGATGTGTTGAGTATCCTCTGATCTTAGCCTCCATATTTACTTCTTGCAGGGCTATTATTTGCGGCGCATGAGAATAAGAGTCTATGTATTGTTGTAATGTTTCCCTCTTGCGCTTTAGTCCCCTGCAGTTCCATTGTAGGATGGTGAGTTTAGGTCTTGGTTGTGGCGCCATGTTGAGGATTAGAAATGTGTGTCGGATCCTGTGGTGGATCTTCAGGTTCTTTATCAAGTTCAGGGATGACTAGGCGACGATTTCCCATTTTGCCCTGTAGTTTTGTGCCCTTGTTGTGAGAAACATCCGAATATTCCTGAATTTTTCGGTCAATTCTAATCTCCTGCGCTTGCATCCTGATTAGAACTGGTTCAAGTTTTTCCATCATGGGCTTGATGACTGATTCTAACATGCTTTTGATTGTCGTCTCGATCATAATTTGTAATTTATTGGCCATGAGATCTTGGACTGTGTTTTCCAAGCGGGTAATGCGGTCCTGTGTTTCGGTGTTCTCAATAAATTGCGGCATGGGTGCCTGCGGTGCTGCTGCCTGCGGTTGTGGTACCTGCGGCATTGGCGCCTGCTGTGGCGTCTCTAGTGCAGTTTGCCTGTCGATAGTGCTAGTATTTAGCTCCTGTGGGTACGGAGGGTGTACCTCTTCCTTGTCCTCCTCCATCGGACATGCCTGTTGTGTCAATGGAGGTAATGTGTTCTTCGGGTTGGCTGCGACGCCTAATTGCTCTTTTAATTTCCTATTTTCTGACTTTAGTTTCTCGATCTCTGCTTTAAGTTGTTTGTAAGCCAACGCTTCGGGGGAGGAGGCAGCTACATCTGCCCAGCTCACCTTGCCGTCGTTGCGCTGGTCCTTGTAATGGGGTCCTGTTGTTTTCTCAGCTGGACGACTGCCGGTGGGGTGCGACGCCTTGTCGCTAGTGTCACGTCCTTTGCTTGATGACCGGGAGCCGCGTGGTCCTGAGTTGCTGCTGTTGGACTGGGCCCGTTGGGTCAGTCGGTCCCCGCTGTTAGATGTGCCTCTGCGGCTGGACCGGTCCCGAAACTTGGCCCTGGACTGGTGACTGTCTTTACCTGTCTTGGATTTGGCTGGTTGTGATGTTCGGTACTTGAACTTGCATTGATTCGACCCCATGGGATGTGGGCCTTCGCACACTGTGCACTTGGGTTGGCAGTCATGGGCTTCTTGAATGTCGTCCTGGCCACACTGCGGACATCGTGACTGCGCAGGGCAAGGGCAGACATCCGCCCGGTGTCCAAGTTTCCCGCACAGCAAACAGGCTGGTGTTGTTTTCTTGTACAGGCGCACGGGAAGCGCCTCTCCGTAGTAAAAGACGTGAAAAGGGACCTTTCTTCCTTCGAAAGTGACGGCCGCTTTGTTGGAGGAACCTAGTTTTCTCACGCTCACCACTGGTGCGTCCGGGGAGCGAAGCGCTTCCGTGATGTCTTCGTTGGAAACCCTAGGGTCCACCTGTATTACTCCTTTACATGTGTCGTCAGAAGGCCGGAGGTAGGAGTACACTGCGTGTGCTGTGTCCCCTAGTTTAAGTTCTTGAATTGCGAGGATCTTTCTGATTATTTCGGCATCTCGTACGCCGACGACGATGATGTTTTGTTCCCAAATGGGCCAAACGCTGAGCGCTGCTGATGTGTTATTAATGCCTGCTGCCATGTGCAAGGAGCTTCCGAGAGTGTTGCTTCCCCTGAATTTGCTGAGATCCAGCGTTCCTCTAGGTTTGATTATGATGACTGCATCTTGCTTGTCGAGACGCGGCTGCGGAGGAGGCTTCCAACGCTTGACTTGCGTGCGTGGCGTCTCCTGCAGCGGCGTATCAGCTGCGGCGGTGAAGTGGCCATCTGGCGTTCGTCCTTTCTGCCGTGCCGAGCGGTTGTTACGGGCTGATGCGCGTTCCCACTCTTCTATCTTGCGTTGGATGTTGGCTTCTGTTACTTTGTCGAAAACTGGCGTTTTCGCCTGCGGAATGGTGACGATACGCATTCCATCCGGGTCGTACCCCGTCAAGGTTGTCATGATTTGCGGCAGAGTTTGCCCGCGGAGCCGCGGCGGGCAGCTGACTCGAGGCCTATCTGTTAGGCTTAGCTACTCGCTCGATCCGCTTGAACTTGAAATCCTCGTTGAAAATGGTCCCACCTGAGAAACGGTGGTCTCCTCGTTGTTCTGAAGTGCCCGGGAACAAGTCCTGCTGCTTTTGAAGCGCTTTGGAAATCCTTGTCCGGGAAAGGAGCATAAATTCGGCGGAGCCGATGTAACACACGGCCGTCCTTCCCGACTGCTCGCAGCGCCACCCCTCATTGATTTTATTCAGTCGTCAGTCACGACGGTATGCAGCCTCTGAAGAAATTCAGATGGTCTTACACTATCTAACCGCTGACTGTGCTTTTCGTTTCATTTCACCACTGATGCCACGTCAGCGTCAGATCACATCAGTCCATTCCGTACCTTACAATTCAACGACTTCGCTACTTTCAAAAATATGATAACTTCCAAGTTACTGTGGTGCGCCGAGGACTGCATGACGTTTGATTTTCCACGACATCCTTCAAAATTTTACCATACTACGCACTATTGATAAGGGGCCAGTAAACAAGAAGCCACATGTCCAGATAGATAAGTTAAGCCTGCCGGTGTCCATGAGGAGGAAAGGAGGCATCCCATGTGTGCACGCTGCCGCGTATGGATGGATAGAAAACATTTACTCCGTCAGAAAGCATATGCAGATGATTCCGTGTTAGGTGGCCATCGACCCATGGCTGACGGTTACCTGGGTGATCCACTTCACGGCCCTGATTTGGACGACCGGGTCTGAGCTGCCCACCACGGCATCCCACTGCTCGACAAAAGGACCACGCATAATATCCGTCGCCGCCGGCGCTATGCTGCACTCCCATAAGACATGGTCATATACTGTCAGCTCGTGGTACCATCTACACTCCAGCTGAATCTCCTCCGGGTATAGTTTGCTCAGTACGTAGGGAATGAAGAAAGACTTGGTCTGCAATCTTCTCCAGACGCATTCCTGTAACCCTGACCAATTGCTTGTCCGGGGCCGGATGAATCCTCCGCTACAGTTTATAATGATTTGTGATGTCGTGAAAGGACACCAGCCCACGTCTCGTGGACCTCTCCCGAAACCGCTGGCTCAACTGCTCGGCTGACGAAACATCGAGCAGTCATGTGAGCCGCCTCGTTCCCAGGGTTCCAGGGATAACAGTTCCGCCCAGTCAAGGCTACTGACAGGTGCACTCGGTAAGCGTTCGGGCCTCGCTGTTAGAATGGCCAGAACGAGTCTATGACATCAGCAGTGCAGGGGACACAGTTCTCTGCAAGAAGTCCCGGGTCAACCTTGGCACCAATTTGCAGAATAGCTTCAAAACTCTGCTTGTGAACAGTTGATTTTTAATCCCAGTACGATAAAAGCTGGAAGAGCACACAAGCAAAGTTTGTTGCCTACAGTGCTTTGACTTTCGCCTTTCACGGCTTCTTCCCAGTGCAGAACACTGTTGGAAGCCTCTCATGCTGTTCAAATATATTTAGTGTGGTGCCGTATGATCGGATTAAACCAAACGTTTAACTGGATATTTCATTTCAAATTACAAAGAGAAACGGGCATGGAGAGAAGATATAAAACGTATAATTGGCGACGAAACCTTGTACTGAACACAGAGCGAAGGGAAGCATAATGTAGGACGTAAGAGACCTGGTGGAGTGGCGTGGTAAATAAAATTGGCGAGCATTGCGTTCCTGCAGCCACATTAACAGAAGCACGTATACGTCGCCTTTTAGGTGGACTAAACTCGGTTGATGACGATGATGATGATGGTTCAGTTGACAGTATACATTAGAGAAATGATGAATGTTTCGTGCTTTTTAATGCACGGTGTGGATTACACGGTTATCTGTTACCTTTCCTCGTGTCCGATCTCCCAGTGTGCACTCCCCTACAGACGCGCAGCTGTGCACGCAAGCAAAGGTGCAATCCACTTCTCCTCTCCGCTTGTGCTCGTCCCATGCAGACATAGGACGTCGAGAAGCGGGCTCACAACCAATGCGCGGCTAGGGCTGCAATACGTGTGCTTCAGTGGGAGCTCACTTTGTGTGTACAACTAGGCTTTATTATCAGAAGAAAATATACACGAAGCAGGTATCTACAAGCGAAGATGATAGCCTCAAAAAATGTATAACGCTCAACGGGAGTTCCACTAACCTGTTGTGGCGCTGTGTACAGAATGTGCCAAAAGTTCTGGTTGGGTTTCGAGCTACATATTGGTGCATTTACAGCACTTGGAACCTAAACATATCTGCAGGAGAAACACAGAGAGCTATTGTAACGTCTGAGAACCTTGCTCTATACAGGGAACCTGAGGACAAAGAAAAAGTGACCCATATCGATTGGGTACCATGCTCTAATCACAAAGAGATCACTCATAAAATGTGGACCTTTTATAACATAGAAAAGACCAACACAAAAAATGTAGGTGTCGCCACCATCGGCCGGTTTCGTGAGTAAAATGCTTGCGTGGAAGCTGATACATCGCCGCGGATACCTGGGAGAGGCAACGATTCACCACAATTCTTTTTAAAAGTAGCTGGCAATCGTTCGGTTTCGAAAATGACGCCATAAGTTATTGACTGAATGGCGAGAAGATTTTCGCATCTGACTTCGGCGGATATAAATGCGTCCTGTGCTGCGTGAATTCCGTCAACGTAGCGAAAAAGTGGCAGATAATTAATTTTTACCGAGATGAGTGATTGGATAGAGATGTCTTCAATATCCATAATGTACCAATACACTCTAGTCCTGTGGCGCAGGAGTAAGCGAGGGTCTCCAGGTGAGCTTTACAAACGATTATGTGCATAGTGAACTCGTTGATTTATTTGGCAATCTGCGATGTCTACCTTGGATTCTTCAGTTGTTTCATGCGAGTTCGCTATCCTCCTCATTGCAGTTGAGCACAGGTTGCTATTTTATGCCAGCTAACAAACGCGGTAAATCATATTTTACAAGATATATAATTTTCTAGGGCGCGCACATTCAGCCACTTACACACGGACAGGTTTTCACACCAGCAGGTAATTTTTCCCGCAACTACTAGCGGTGTTTGCTTCAGTAATCCTGATACCTTACGCTACAGTCTGAAGTATTTGTGCCACTTTGTGCCAAGTTTCTGTTTCGCGTTAGAAAACTAAACAAATGCTTTCTTGAGGTCTGGAAATATCTATGTAGGCAAAGAAAGAGAGAAAGCAATAAACCATTATTCAGAGCAAGCGTGAAGTCATCGCCTTGGGCGAGCAGTCCTTTCAGTCCAATAAGGAGTAGACCAGAGAAAACTCCCGAATCTGGTCGATCAGATTTAGGCGCGAGAAGAAACATCAATCAATCAATCAATCAATCAATCAATCAATCAATCAATCAATCAATCAATCAATCAATCAATCAATCAATCAATCAATCAATCAATCAATCAGTTTATTTTCGCATACAATGTACAGCGAAAAAGGGTGACAGGAGAAAAAGCTGCTTTTATTGCAGCTTGACTGAGCTCCAGTCACCCAGCAGCATTGACGAATTTTGATTCCAAGCAACGAGCGAGGATCACCGGATATATAGTTGCGCAATGCACAAAGGGATGCCTTGCTATATTTGACGCAGTCGGGTATAATCCAAGCCTTCCACGGATTGGTATGCGCAAGTGCGAGAGAACAACCTACGCTACGCTGAGACACGGTCTGGCCACATGGATGTCCATTCCAAACTTGCCGTTGGGCTCGGCGCCATGCGCTCAGAAGCTGCAGGTGGCCACTGAAGCCGCAGTAAGTGCACCGCCACCGGTACGTGCCGCGCAAACTGACTGAGCACCGCCGACGATAGCACTCCGCCTAGTTACGTCCGGCTCGGGAAATGCCCAGAAAAGGGTCACTTCGAAGAAAGCTAGCGGTCGAGGTTGTGAGAGTACGGCACAGTCGAAGAATACTAATTGCACCGCCCCCACCTTTCCTCCGCTTCCCGGGAACCGTTGCCCCTGTATGCGGGTCTTCTTCAATAACCCATCTCTCATTCCACTCGGTCTTGTCTCCTCCGCACAAATCCTGCGCGCTCCGAAGTAACTCAGTAAGATTGAAACTGTGCTCCTCTAGAATGGCACACCCGTTTTGAGGAAAGCGACCGCAGAGCGCGTATAAGAGTTAATCCGCAACCCTCTCACGATTCCCTCAACGGCGCGGAGATACAGGGGCGTTGGTCGATGGCTTCTGATCTGATAAGCGAAGGCAAAAGTGGGAAACAAAAGTTTGCAGACCAAAAACGAAAACCACAAAGAAAGATATAGATCGCGGGCGGCAGCAGTAAAACCTGGACAAGTGCCGCCGCAACAACGGGAGTGCAAGGTATTTGTAACACCCGATGGGAAGAGGAAGACAAGACGGCGAACCGGGACATGTCGTGTGTTAGGCCGTGTTACGACCGTGCATCCGCATTTGCGCGCTCTATTGTTCGCCTGTG
>JAJIZL010026386.1:0-11616 GCA_023969395.1 Amblyomma maculatum
GAAGATCATCCCCACCTCCAGAATCCTCGTCTGAGCCTCGTGGAACCCATGCATCCCGACGTCGGTCCCTATCCCCATACCGCCGCTCAGTTTCCCCTCTCCGACCCGCAACAACTATTCCTGTCCGCCATCCGGAAAACTAAGCGTTGCAGTTTCCGGAGGTCAAACTGCACTCTGCGAACTTACCAAAATTCCTCCAGATCGCCCGTATAATGTGATTTCTGTTTTCGCTGAAGGATTACCGGTCGAAGCATTGATTGATACAGGAGCTGCAATTTCTGTCATTAACGCTGATTTGTGCTACCGTTTGCGAAAAGTGACGACACCATATGATGGGCCTGAACTCCGTGGAGCCAATGACGTCCCTTTGCGCCCTTTAGCAAAGTGCGCTGTACGAATTGTTATTGACGGCATCCGCCATCATGTGCAGTTTGCTGTGCTCGCACCTTGTGCGCATCTGATGATTTTTGGATGGGATTTTTTGTCAACCGCTTCAGCGTTAATTTCTTGTGGTGAGAGTGTTATCCATATGACAGACAGCGATTTTTCATCTGACTTTCCTGAACAACATCATCCCCTCGTTGCCGCCGCTGATACTGTTTTGCCTCCTCAGTGCGAAAAACTGCTTACTGTTGTTTCTGACCACATAACTGACAGGGACGTACTCATAGCACCATCATATAGTCATCTTGCACGCGGCATCGCCTTCCCGTCAAGTCTTGTGCGGTTCCACAACGGCTCAGTGACAGTAGTGGCCACTAACACTTCACGTGAATCCCTCGTGCTCCCAAAAGGAACTTCTCTGCATTGCATGGTGGATGTTCAACCTTTTTCCCTGATGGTGCTCACCGCCCCTCCGCCTCAGCAACGTGTTTCGTCAGACATCTCTCTTTCTGTTCTCGCAAAGACTATTAATCCTAAACTCACGCCGAACCAACGCCAAGAACTGCTGACATTGCTTCGACAACACCAAGCCATTTTTGATGCCACTTCCCCACCACTGGGACGGACTAGTGTTGCGCACCATCGCATCATTACTGAAGGTAACTCTATCGTTCGCCGACGGCCTTATCGGGTTTCCCTCTCTGAACGAAAGGTAATTGAAAAAAATGTTAATGACATGCTCCTTCGTAATATTATTCGTCCCTCGACAAGTCCGTGGTCCTCACCAGTAGTGTTAGTTAAAAAAAAGGACGGCTCGGTGTCACCCGTTAATAATTAAGGGGGTATTATTAACGATGCGCCCTTAACGGTGCGCACACTCCCAGACACCCTTTGAGTGAGGGGGGGTAGCTGTTCCGGTCGCAAAGGAGATGCCCTCGACCTGCGTGGCAAGCTCAGCCGGAATTCAACTACCTTGTGGTGACCGAAGGGGGTGGTCGTTTGGTGCCCAGCGGTCGCCGGTTCAAACCAGAGAAAGGATCGGAGTCAGAAGTAACAAACAAAACACAATTTATGCACAGCAAGAGACGATACAAAGGAATACACAAGATCACTTGAAATACATAGACGAGAGGTTCACAGAATACAAACGCTAAGCATGCAATTACACAGGTATCCAATAACATAGAGGCTTTACAACAGATGAAACACGAGAGAGTACATAAAAAAACACCAAATTGTTCACCGGGCACTGTTGCAGTCCGACGCCTCAAGAGTCACGATGTGGCCGCCATACGAGACGAGCGCCGCTCCCTTGAAAGTCCGTGGGCTTGCCAGCAGCGGGTGATCCCCGGGAGTCCACCGAAGCACAAGCGAGCACGCCGCAAAACACTGACGAGCTGACTGACTGACTGACTGACTGATCAAGCGGCGCGGTCGCTTTAAATAGGGCGCGCCGCGTCTGTTTGTTAACATGCGCCAAAGCTAGCGCGCACACACACTTAGCTTCGCTGGTTATAGCGCGCTCTTCTCCTCCCGTTGAACCGCGCGTCGTCATTGGCCAGGCCCCATAGAACGTTCTCGAAAGGCCTGGCACATTCCAGGCCGATGAACCACCGTCCTCCCCGGGCAATGGGAAAGAGGGTCACGGCAACGCGTACAAAGCTCCGCGCTCTCCCGCGCGGGGAAGGGGGCTTTTCTCTCCATGCCTTCTACGCGACGCCGTGCGGGCCTCGCGCCGTACCGGCTTGATGAAAATGGGCGCCGATTTCGTGACACTCGGTACGCTTTTGCGTTGATTACCGCGCACTCAACAAAATTACTCGCAAAGATGTATGCCCAATGCCAAGAATTGATGACGCCCTTGACTCTCTCCAAGGCGCCGAATATTTCTCGACTTTGGACATCCGCTTAGGTTATTGGCAAATACCTCTGCACGAGGACGATAAAGAAAAAACCGCTTTCGCAACTCCCGATGGCCTTTACGAATTTAATGTTATGCCTTTCGGACTTTGTAACGCACCAGCGACATTTGAAAGGATGATCGATACTGTGCTTCGTGGCCTAAAATGGAGAACCTGTTTATGTTACTTGGATGACATTGTCATCTTTTCGTCAACTTTTAACGACCATCTCACGCGCCTGAATGAGGTCCTCACGTGTCTCGCTTCAGCGGGCCTTCAGCTCAACACCAAGAAGTGCCACTTTGCACAGAGGGAAATTAAAATATTGTGACATCTAGTCAGCCATGACGGCATTCGTCCAGACCCTGAAAAAATCATCGCGGTCTTGAAATTTGCTCGTCCACAACGGACTACAGAATTGCGCAGTTTTCTCGGCCTGGCGTCTTATTTCCGGCGCTTTATAAAGCATTTTGCAAGTATTGCTGCTCCACTCCATAACTACTTAAAGCACGCAGCCCTTTCGTGTGGACTGAACAGTGCGAAGCTGCTTTTAATAACCTGAAGCATGCCCTCACATCAGACCCTGTTATTGGCCACTTCAGTGACAGCGCTCCAACCATTCTGCACACTGATGCCAGTAGTATCGGTCTTGGCGCTGTACTTCTGCAGCGCGATGCAACTTCGCGCGAGAAAGTGATTGCCTTTGCCAGTCGGACTATGACTCCAGCTGAGAAAAACTACACTATTACCGAACAGGAGTGCCTTGCCGTCGTGTGGGCTGTCCAAAAGTTTCGCCCTTACCTATACGGTCGGCACTTCACAGTTGTGACCGATCACCATGCTCTTTGCTGGTTGTCTTCGCTCAAATATTTGACAGGCCGACTTGGCCGTTGGATTCTACGCCTGCAAGAATAAATTTTGACGTCATTTATAAATCGGGTCGCCAGCACCAAGACGCCGACGCTCTTTCTCGCTGTCCACTTTAGGACTCGGCTTGCTGTTTTTCTTCCCAATGCATTTCCACCTATGACCACAGCCGACCATCTCTTTCCCCGACGTATACCACAACAGTTTCATTTGACGACTCAGAGAACAAACACGCTCTCCGCTCACAGCAATTAGCCGATACCTACTGCCGTCCCATCATTGACCGCCTTATTGGCGCTTCGGACCCACAAAATGCTCGGCTTCGCCGACAACTTCGCAATTTCAAGCTCGAAGATAGCATCCTACTCCGCTTCGTGTATTGCCCTGATGGAATTCGCTGGATCCCAGTCGTGCCGCGTGTGCTTCGTCAACGTATACTGGCGGCTCTCCACGATGACGCTACTGCAGGTCACCTTGGTGTTGACAAAACCTACGACCGCGTGAAAAAAAACGATTCTTTTGGCCTGGCCTATCTTCCAGAGTTGCCAAATACGTCGCATCTTGCCCTCTATGCCAACGTCGCAAACGGCCGACTTCTTCACCCGCTGGCCTTCTACAACCCGTTCCCTGTCCCGCCACGCCATTCGACGTAGTCGGCATCGACTTATATGGTCCCCTACCTCTCTCCAATGGGGGTAACCATTGGATTATAACAGCTGTCGACCACCTTACACGCTACGCTGAGACAGCACCTGTACCGACCGGTTCCGCTCAAAAGTAGCAAATTTCTTTTTGCGATCAATTGTATTGCGTCATGGCGCTCCTCGGGTGCTCCTAAGTGACCGCGGGACGGCCTTCTTATCGGCAGTCGTTGCCGAAGTTCTTCACGCGTCATCCACCCTTCATAAGACAACCTCAAGCTACCATCCCCAGACTAACGGGCTGACTGAGCGATTTCACTGCACCTTATCGGATATGATCTCCATGTACATCACACCGGATCATCGAAATTGGGACACTATTCTACCATTCGTCACTATCGCCTATAACACAGCAGTACAGCGGACTACCGGTTATTCTCCATTTTTCCTCGTTTATGGCCGTCCTCCCACTACAATTCTCGACGCTTCCTTCTTCTCTACCCCCGACTACTCCACATCAGTACCTACCCAGTTCTTATCTCGTGTGGCCAGATGCCGTCATCTTGCCCGCCTCAACACAGCAGCGTGCCAGGAAGACCGCAAGAGTTGCTACGATTCTACGCATCGCGTGGTCTCTTATCGTCCCGGTGACGAAGTACTGCTGTATACACCACTTCCCACCCCTGGCCTTAGTGACAAATGCCACCACCGCTACCTTGGTCCCTACGAGATTATCAGCCAAACTTCTCCAGTTAACTACATAGTCACGCCTGTTGATCCGCCAGCCGATCGACGCGACCGTGCAACTGAAATTGTTCATGTGTCTCGCTTGAAACCGTTTGTGCGCCGCGGTACATCGGTTAATTAGGAGCGACCAGGCTGGAATCCGACCCCCCGGGCAGATTCTGTGAGCCTTCTGTGGACCTTCTTTCATTTGTACATGCCATGATCTTCTTCTTTCATTTCTACATACCATCATCATCGTCCCGCCGCGCCAGCTCCGGCGCGCGCCTGGGTTCGTGATCAGATTAAAAACGCTAGACAAGGCTTCGCTGTCCTTGCCGTCACGACCTCGCCGTCTCGACCCAGCCTTCTTTTACAATATGTTTTACTTTGGGAAGACCGTAATTTGTTCGGTATCGCGGTAAAGAGTATGTAGAGCTTTTTCGTGAGAAAGCGATGGAGGTCACAGATATGCTTGGAATTGACAATTTACTTCCTCGAACAGCTCGTTGATCTGCTTTCGTGCAAGGCATGCGCTCGCCTATTGGAGAGTGAGTGGCGAAGCAGTGAGCAGTAAATCCAGCTGAGATTATGAACTGAATTTGAATGGTTTTGAATATTTACCACATAAGTCCTCGAGACATGTACGACGCCAATGGATTGAGGCTAAGGTGCAACTAAACAAAATGCTGTGCTCGAAAGGATGCAGTAGCTACGGTAGCAAAGTCAGCAAAGACACCATGACCGTTTTTTGCTGCAGTGAAGATGGAAGCCTTGGGTGATTGGGTTAGCTAAGAACCCGTTGAGTTTGCGAAATATATTTGCCCTATGCTTATGAACATGACACTGATGTGTGGATGACGTGCAGCATCTTTTACATGTTCCTGTGGTACCTCGACGGACTTAAATGATCAAGGGGGCGGACTGGCCTGCTGTTTTTACAGAATTGTCAGGCTGCCTCGAATGGTGATTTCTTATTTCTTTTAGAACATCCGCATCATTTTCCTTTCAAGCAACACAACAAGTCAACTTCAGCCGTTAGACGCAGGGATTATAGACCAAGTGCATTGTGTGACTGACGAATCTGACGATTCGTAGCTCGTGGCTCGCGGCAAAAGGACCCCTGGAAGCTGCCCCCCCCCCCCCCCCCACTGGGCCACACAAAAACAATTCGTGGGAAAGTGCTACGAGGGAAACTGTGCGTAACTGCTTTCACAAATGTAACTTTCGGCACGTGCAAGAGGCCGAGGATTCAGTGCCTAGCATGCTCAGTGATCATGAAGTGGAAGCTGTGACAGATTTTCTCTTCTTGAGCTCCAAGATTACCTCGGAAGGAGACTGCAGCCATGAAATTAGGAGACGCCTGCTTCTGGGAAAGAGAGCAATGGTTAGCCTTGACCGCCTAGTATAGAGCAGAGACATTAGTCTGCCAACCAAGATCCGTATTACTCGTGCTATGGTCTTTCCAGTTGTGATGTATGGATGCGAGAGTTGGACTGTGAAAAAGGCTGACCGCCGAAGAATTGACGCGTTTGAATTGTGGTGCTGGCGAAGACTCTTGAGAGTTCCTTGGACTGCCAGAAGATCAAACAGTCAATATTGTCGACCATAAACCCTGACTGCTCATTGGAGGGTCAAATTCTAAAGTTAAAGCTCAGCTACGTTGGTCATCTGATGAGAAGAGAGGAGTCGCTGGAGAAAGATTTGATGTTGGGAATGGTTGAGGGTCGCCGGAGAAGGGGTAGGCAGCGAACGCGATGGTTAGATGGCAGCCTCGAGGCACTGCAGATGAAGTTATGTGATGTTAGGAAGATAGTGAGAGACTGGAGAGCGTGGCGTGACATGGTCCATAGGGTCACGAAGAATCGGACACGACTGAACGACTGAACTGAACTGAACTGATGCTCAGTGATGACTGTTCAGAGGTCGACGGAGAGTTTCTGACGATTGGTCGTGGTGGCTCGTTTGCAGAGTTTGTTGCTGTTGATGACAGGTTTCCGACTTGTGATCCGCAAAGCGTTGCAGAAATTTGTGGCTGAAGTACAAGGTAGAAGAGCTTGCGTTTGCGGAAAAGCGTTTCTACCTGTTTGAAGGCCGCGGCCTTCATCACCGAATCCCGCTCGACTATTAGAAGCAGTGAATGTTCAACTTATGCTGCAATTATACCTCGCCGATAAATTTGGACAACAGCAAGTTTTTGAAAACATTAAATATGGCTTAGCGCTGCTATGCCTGGATATACGTATCGAAAAGCAGTGACTACCTCGGGATCAGAAGTTAATTTCTCCAGTTTTCGGCGCCGTTCGTCAGCAGCTAAACTCTACTTGGCTTCCTTGTCGAGTGCGTCTTAAGTTCACCGGCGTTCTATAATTCGTTTACAGGAAAGGAAAGGCGCCGTACCTGTCGCTCGCAGAAGGCAAGAAGCGCCACCCGGCAGCGTTAGAGCGCATTCGTTCCCGCTAGGTCCTCATAGCTGAAGGCAGATGGGTGACGTCACATCCTTGCCGTCACTATAATTGAGTGACTGGTACTTTCAAATTACCGGTATCGCTCAAGAGGAAAGTATACAACAGTTGCATCTTACCTGTACTCACCTTTGGGGCTGAAACATGGAGGCTAACCAAGAGGGTTCTACTTAAATTTAGGACAACGCAGAGGGCTATGGAACGAAACATGTTAGGGGTAACATTAAGCGATAGGAAGCGTGCAGAGCGGGTCAGAGGAATATATCGAGTTACTGACATTCTAGGGGAAATCAAGAAGAAGAAATGGGCATGGGCAGGACATGTAGTGCGAAGAGAGGATAACCGATAGTCGTTTAGGGTAACAAACTGGATTCCAAGGGAAGGAAAGCGTAGCAGGGGGCGGCAGAAAGTTAGGGGGGCGGATGAGGTTAAGAAGTTCTCAGGGGTCAAGTGGATGCAGCTAGTACAGGAAGTGGAGTGGAGAAAATAGCCGGTCTTCCACTCCAGGGACGATTCGGATCTATGAACGCCCTCGGCCTTTCCTCCGTCAAAGACTCTTCGAGAATACTTCCTCTACTCAAAGCAGCACAAAAGGTGCATGTCTCCGGACAAATGCGTGCTGCAGTGTGTAACAGACTGATTTTTTCGTATCGAGACTGCAAAATAACTTTTGCAAGCAATCTTGACCTTACAGAAGAGTAAAACTTGGTTTGCGGGCAGCTTTAAAAGGCGGCTGAAAACAACGGCCGAAATCGCTTTTACATCTCGCAACAGTCGTCGCTGGTAATGAAGAGTTTGCGTAGAACATGGCGTGGGCTTTGATTTGAATTCTTGGATGTATTTATTCAGGTTCGTTGTGAAAACTCCGTTACACTAGCCATTCCCTTTGGAGGGCTCGGGAGCGAGCGGTGAAAACAGGAGTGCTGCTTCGCTGCGCATTGTAGCACATACACCCAATTCTGCCCTCCTGAAGCCAATGGGACCTGCGGTTTACAAACACTTCGGGAGCCCTAATTTAAAACGTGCTTGAAAAGCCACGCATGCCCCTCATCGACCGCTAACATCCCTCCATAGGACGAACAATCCAATGCGCTTCTTCAACAGCGCCATGCCTCCGAAGACGTACGTACTCACTACCGATTAGCAAGCCTTTGAATCGTGGGGCTCAGAACAAATCCACGTGCACCTCCACAGCGCCTCTGCCCCCCTTCCCCTCCCTCGGCTTACTGAGTGCAGCGCGCTGTTCCCCCACGTGTTCGCTGCCATATGAGGAAGCCACCACACAGGGCGGTCCACGGAAGGAGAGCGCCGCCGCCGTCGTGGCCGTTTGAATCCTGCCACGGGCGAGCTCATCATTAACCATCACACACGCGCCTTAACTTCGCACTCGGTAGGCTCCGAAACGTTCAGTTATCCGGTGATGACTTGAAAAGCCCCCATGCCACAGATGCATAATACGATAATCAATTGCAGCACTGGTGTCGGCGGCTGATCATGATTATCCATGCTCGGCGTGAGCGGAAGGGAAGGCAGGGGACTAACCGCGGCCGCAAACATAGAACGGTACCGTGCAAGAAGTTCCGTGTTGCTGTTACTCTCCGCCGATGCTTTAGAAAAAGGTTCGGTCCATCTTCGTCGTATCCACTTCCACAAGAAACTCGGTGTACCGGTAGAACTAAGTACACACAACGAACAATGTGACGTCTGCCGTGTTTACACGTGAAGTGACGGTCGATGAGCGGCCAAGGTGGTGTTGTTGCCAACTCGCGATTCTCGAGAAAACTCAAGATTTCTCCGCCTCTGGAGGAGCGATTTGAGGAAACATGAGGAAACATAACTGGAAGTGGGTAAACTGGCGAGCTTCAGTGTCTGACGGCGCCTTATTCCGAGCAGCTGTTTGGTTGCGACAGTTGAGCTGACTGTTCTTCGGTGCCGTGACTGGGGACGTCGGTGAAGGCCGGGTTTTCCAGCTTCGCTAAAAGTGCGGTTTTGTTGGTGCAGGGAAAATCCAGTTGGATGTGGGTTTATTTGGTACAAGTAGATGTGACTATTGCATGACGATTGGACTCCGTGGCCGGGCTGTTCGGTCATGCAACGCCTCTTCGCGTTTTATATAAGCACTGTGCGGTCGGATGATTCAATCCCGTTTTTAATTTGTCTTTTTTGTGCGTCTTTAGCTGTTTGCCGCGGCGTCTTGCAAGTGCAAGCCATTGTATGTGAACGCGAAGTTACGCATTTTGGTCGACAAAAATCTGGGAAGAGAAGGAATAGACATTGCAAATGATTTTGGATTGCTGGCATCAGCTGTCAATGCGATCATATCGAAGCGCAAGGCGACGGAAGGTAACGCGTTCAATGCAGGGACAAAACAGGCCCATGGATCCAAGCAATGGCAACTGTAAAAAGTCCTTGATATGTGGTTTAAACGCGTTAGGGCATCCAGTGTCAACTTTAAACGGCCGTATTCAATCAATAAACCAATCAATCAATTTATTTCCAATTTTTTTACAAAGACACTGAGGACGTCAAGAAAAAAGCGGTAATTACGACCGCTTGACAAGCTTCGCTACCCCTATAAAGGCACAGTTTCGTAAGACTGAAAGGACGAGAATAATGTACACTTGTAACACACGGAAGATATAGAAGGTAATGCACGCATACACTCAAAATTATCTGGGTACATCTAATATTTAGGAATGAAAAGACAGAAAAAAAAACAACAAGAAGAACACAGCGGTTACATAACATTAAAATTTGATACATATTCGCAGAAGTACAGTTTAATCAATTTATTCATGGAATGTGTTCCGTATAGCAGCGGAAGACATACTCTGCAGCTGGTGATAAAACGGTGTGTTGAAGTATTTGGGGAGTATATTGTGAGCCTTCTGTGGACCTTCTTTCATTTGTACATGTCATGATCTTCTTCTTTCATTTGTACATACCATCATCATCGTCCCGCCGCGCCAGCTCCGGCGCGCGCCTGGGTTCGTGATCAGATTAAAAACGCTAGACAAGGCTTCGCTGTCCTTGCCGTTACGACCTCGCCGTCTCGACCCAGCCTTCTTTTACAAGTGGTGGAGGCGAAATTTGATCCCCTTGCTGCCTTGAGCCCTGCCTCTCGCTGGAGCTACGTTCCGGTCGCCGTTTGGCAACTGCCACCATCGCTATGTCTACCGACAGTACCCACGAACAGGCCGGACCCTCTACCTCGGCTGCACCACCCACTCCGACTGTGCCCATACGACAGCGTGACCCGCCGCTGTTCGCTGGTCGTCGCGATGAAGACGTCGATGACTGGCTTGACACCTACGAACGCTGCAGTGCCTACAACCGGTGGGACGATGCTCTGAAATTTCTCAACATCTCTTTCTACCTTATTGAGGTCGCCAGGACTTGGTTCATCAACCGCGAGCCCCACACAACTAACTGGACCACCTTCAAACAGCAGTTCCGACAGTACTTCGCCGACCCGGCAGTTCGGAATGAGATCGCGAAGACCAAGCTCGCTTCACGCCGTCAAGGTCCTGATGAGTCATATGCTTCTTACATAGAGGCCATACTTGCACTCTGCCGGCGTATTAGTCCCACCATGGCTGAACATGAACGAGTACACCATGTCTTGAAAGGAATCAATTCTACGGCGTATAACATCCTAGTTGCTCAGAATCCTTCAACTATTGATTCCATTATTGCGACCTGCCAACGTATCGACCAGCTGCAGTCCTCCCGAATGCAGCCCGCCAACGCTACTGGCCCGAACTATGCTGATCTCGACCTGCGGGTAGTTATTCGAGCCATCATCCGCGAGGAGCTCCAGGCGCTCAAGCCTGTCTGTCGACACGGGTGCGAACACTCTTCCGCAACATCTGATGATGAAGGTCTTCGCAGCATCATCAAAGAAGAGCGAGCAACAATCACCGAACCTATATCATCTGGCCCTCCGGCACCCCGCTCGGTACCGACTTACGCGCACGTCGCAGCATCCCCCCCTCCTTTTGTTCCCCCGCCTCGACCGGCACCAAACTACAATCACGTCAATGCAGTAACGACGGCTCAACCTGCACCACCCTATTATGCACCTTGGCGCCCCTCCCGACCAATTTGCTATTACTGTGGCATTAGAGGACATATATCTCACGTCTGTCGTCGCCGCCTACAGAACGAGCGCCGTGGTTATGATACCTTTGAAAGTGACATCCCTCCATCGTCATATTATCAACGCCGGTTTACTCCAAGCCCACCTAGAAGATCATCCCCACCTCCAGAATCCTCGTCTGAGCCTCGTGGAACCCATGCATCCCGACGTCGGTCCCTATCCCCATACCGCCGCTCAGTTTCCCCTCTCCGACCCGCAACAACTATTCCTGTCCGCCATCCGGAAAACTAAGCGTTGCAGTTTCCGGAGGTCAAACTGCACTCTGCGAACTTACCAAAATTCCTCCAGATCGCCCGTATAATGTGATTTCTGTTTTCGCTGAAGGATTACCGGTCGAAGCATTGATTGATACAGGAGCTGCAATTTCTGTCATTAACGCTGATTTGTGCTACCGTTTGCGAAAAGTGACGACACCATATGATGGGCCTGAACTCCGTGGAGCCAATGACGTCCCTTTGCGCCCTTTAGCAAAGTGC
>JAJIZL010026388.1:0-28374 GCA_023969395.1 Amblyomma maculatum
ATTGGATACCTGTGTAATTGCATGCTTAGCGTCTGTATTCTGTGAACTTCTCGTCTCTATGTATTTCAAGTGATCGTGTGTATTCCTTTGTATCGTCTCTTGCTGTGCATAAATTGTGTTTTGTTTATTACTTCTGACTCCGATCCTTTCTCTGGTTTGAACCGGCGACCGCTGGGCACCAAACGACCACCCCCTTCTGTCACTACAAGGTAGTTGAATTCCGGCTGAGCTTGCCACGCAGGTCGAGGGCATCTCCTTTGCGACCGAAACAGCTACCCCCACTCACTCAAAGGGTGTCTGGGAGTGTGCGCACCGTTAAGGGCGCATCGTTAATAATACACCCCTAATTATTAACGGGTGACAACGGGTCATTAAGTGTATAATGACGATGAGAGCAAGCGTGATGGCAACGCTTCGGCTTTCGCATTTCTGCGCTGTACATTCCAAAATTCTCTCAGATTTTTTTTTTTTCAGGTTGGGCTATGCGCAGTCATTAACCGCCCATGTTGTACAGGGTATCTGAGCTTGCTTTAGCCATGCGTTAAAAAATAAACCATTTGAAGTGGTCCAGAAAACCCACTTGTAAACAGCTGCCAGACATCTGGCGAACAACAAATAATTTTTTTTTGTAATTACCTAATTAGTAATTAAGATAATTTTCTAATTTACTAAATATTGCCTTTAGACAATAAATAAATCTGCACAGTTGGACAACATGGTCCAAACCCCCATTCTATTTATTTCCGATAAAGAAGGCCTCAGAAGGATCGTTTTTCTAAGGTCTAAAAAGGTTTCAGAAGGTTCTCTCCACATTTGCATATCACATTTAATGTTAAGGGCCATAGTTAGCAAGTTAGAAAAATTTTCTCAATTAATAATTGGCTACATGGACAATAAGGAATTGCCTGTGGTGCACCATATGGCAGGCAGCTATACTGAAGCAGTTTCTCTGGCCTAACCAAAATGTTGTATTTGTAGCCCTTGGCTGAAGTAGGCTTGGCACCTGGTATATTGCGCCATGCTGGAAACAGCATGGCTATATTTAAGTTGGCACGATATAATTTCACACGTTTAACGTAGTCGAAGGGAGTATAACATGCTTTGGGGGTCAGTTTATCTTTTTAGACGCTAGATGCAAAACTTCTGGCTATCTTCGCTCCCGTTGTTGTTAACGCCGCTAGGTGGTGTGTATCTCAGACTCCGAAAACTGCCGCGAAGAAAACAGTCTCGCTCTCCATTATGAAGCACGCTGAATTGACGGGGCTCATCACGCCAATTTATACGGTTAAACCACTTCACACAACCAACACTGCTCACGTCGCGCACACATTTAATTCGAGCAAACAGAAGGCCAAGTAAATTTGAGACGAGTGACGTCACAGAAGCCACCAACTAATCTCTGTCCAGCGTCAACTGCCAACTAATAATTGAACGAGGCCCGTTAGTGAGGAGGACCGTAATGTAAGTGCGCAAATTGCCAGGGTGTCATAGTACAAAGCATCGCTTTAACCAAGCCGTACGAATGAGCCTGCGTGTAGTAGAGGCTGCGAGTGTCATTCGGCTCCTGGATAGCTGAATTCCGGCCTCACCCTCTCAATTCAATGGAGAAGCCAGAGTTGTTACCGCCTATCAAACCAGTTTTAATGCGGTAGTTTTACTAAGTGTTTCGTATGGCTTTAAACATGCCTAGCTGCTCCTTCCTCGCACGTCTGGCGCGCAGAGCCGTTGGCGCTCGATTCTTGTCCATCACGCACCTGCTTCTTCACACAGGTTACAAACTTTGTTCGCACCGGTACATATCTCCACAAATATACAACACTGCCTGACACAATGTCCCACAGCCTTGCAGTCCACTGCCTAACCTTTCCCGCCACCGCCACCGCTGCCCATCTGGCTCGCATTCCGGGACCTCCTTTCTCAAAGTGCCCTCGATACCTCCTTGTCGTCTAGACCCGGCTGTGATGTCCTCGAAGTTCACAGACAATCGTGGAAGATTCACGCACTTTCGCTTTGTCTACTTAGGTTTAGCCATGTTTTAAGCCTTTCTTGTTTCTCAATCACCGTGGGAGAGAGAGAGACCTTTTATGAAAAACTGATAATTTACCCGACGTTTAGGTTTCGCTGACATGCTACTCTGTGTAGGAAGGGGAATTTAGGAGTGAAAGATTGAAAGACTGTGTAGGAAGGGGAATTTGGGAGTGAAATATTAAAAGATTAAAAAACAATAATGAGGCGATTAACCGAAATGATGGGGGAGCTAAAATACGGCCAATAAATGTGTTATAACGAGCATCGTGGAGTAATGGTATAAAATTGAATGATGAAATGCCAGTCCGATAAATGTGCTCATAGAGTTCAAAGCGTGAAAAATGCCTGAGGGTAACTTTCAAGGTGCTTAGTACTGGCGCTCTAAAATCTGGGGTACACCGAAAGCATTACTGAGTGGGTAGCCTTTAATAATCGAGAGAGCTGACAAAGAGGCCTAATCGAGGGAGACAGCCGACGGGAGGTCAAGTTTCGGTGTCAGTGCATGCCTCACGCGCAAACTTCCAGAGGGTAGCAGCGTGAGTCGGGCCCGAACGTCGTCGTTGCTCGGTGTTGTCCAATCACTGAATGTGATTACAACACCTTAGGAGTATGGATACCTTATTTCAAGAATCGTGTTCATCATTTTAACGATTTGTTTTATCGTTTGCAATGCTCATCTCTGCGGCCGCTCTTGCGGACCATTGCTCGAGCATGAGCTTTGTGACGTGCCTATACTACTCCTTCTTTTATCTCGCGCACTGCCATTCTGTCGCAATTTACGATGCCTTGCGAAAGGGCCTCGAGAGCCGACATAAATAAAGTCCTGTTTTATTCAAACCGTACGTATTCGTTCGGATAGCTTAGGAGTAAAGGTAATGCTTGCCTATGGACGTAAGGGTCCCGGAAATTTAGATTCCCACCTCACCTGTGTATACCTTGTAGGAGCTGCCTGACTTGATCGTGCTTAGAGCTCCGCCATGTCATGTTCTCTAGGGACGTCACACAACCGCCAACCAACCACTGGCCAGCAGTGTCAACAACCAACTACCACTTTCCAAAGGCATACCCTGGTTCTTCGTTTCCAATGCCGACAGTGGCAGCGTCGGATCTTCTGAACTGCGAGACATTTAACGCTACTGGGCAAAAAGCGCTTCCTTGATCATGAACGCCGAAATAAATTACAAAGCTTAAAGGGACACTGCAGCACGTTTTGTAAATATTGGCTTTTCAGCATAAACCAACAGTTTTTTATGCTGCGAACACAAATATAATTTTGAAATTAGGCAGAAGAGAGCACAAAATGTCTTTTTCTAGTAGAAATACGCAGCCCGCGCGACGAAGCTCGACGCGGGTCGCGCCGCCGCCTGTGATTGGCCGAGACATCGCGTGACGACATTTTGAGGGCCGAGGAAGCTGCCGACGCGGCTCCTTCACTGCGCTGTGTGCTGATTGCAACTCTCTGCGGCCTGTGGACTTCATTATGGCATGTCATTTCCACACGAATGACCATCGGTAGTTTCAACGCATGATTCCGTACCAGATGCGCCACACAAACGATGCAGCACTTCCGTTATGGGGAGCGTAGGTTTGTCGTGAAAACTTGCTTTGGTTAAAAACATTTCGAAAAGTTTTGTGTGTCATTATTAGCAGAAACTATATGGCCTTCAGCGAAACCTCGGCGCGCATAATCTAAGGAAGATATGGCAGCAAACAATTCCCTAGCCGACTACCTTCGCCTTAGGCCTACGGCCCCGTCCGAAAGGTCATTGTTGCGAACATTAGACCCATGGCTCTGTATCTTCATGAGAAAAATATGCTCCGAAATGTGTTTTCTTACAAAAGCCTAGTCGTTTTCATTTATAACCTAATTTCCATCCCCAAAAAAGACAGGATTATGTAAAATGACGAGGCAGCCACGGGGGCAAACGGGTGCAACTTCGATGATAGCTTGATTGAACGCATCGAAGAAAACCTCGCTCTCTGCGTTCCTTACCTGAATGCTCCTATACTATGCTGAGCAGTACACTCATTATCTTCGAATAATGCTCCCATAAGGGTTCCACGAACTTATCAGGCACGTGCTGCGCTGGAAGGTACCTCGCAAAGCATTCACAACCTAGATGCGACCCAGCAGTGAGCTCTTCTTAATCATCTGCTAGTTCGCAAAACTCCTCAGTGCGTACTGCTGATGCGTTGTACATATTTAGCACATAACCCGTTGCGCGGAACTTTTGCGTTAAAGAAAACGAGACACGCGAATACAATCATGTACTGATGCTGTCTGCTCGTCCCATTGCGAGATTGTACTTCATGAATGGATCGCAATCAACGCTAAATGCAACGGTTCGCATACAAATGAGACCTGAATATATTGTCCGGGCGAAATAGAACTACGAAGTACAAGCCTTACCTCCCTTTTCTTCCCCTAATAAACGCGGTTTTAGATAATAACTGTGACTGTCCCGACTCGTTTGTGCAAAGACGCGCGCCGCAACAACAGCCATCGTCCACCACCAGCAGTGGCGTGTGCAATGACGGCCTAAAACCGATACATTTCGGTGCCAGGCTTGCCCCGCCGCAAGCGGCGGTGACCCACCTGTACCAACCCCATCAGGTGGCACACTAGCACATAAAAACAAGGAACTGTCGAATTTTTCCTCCACGAAATGTGTGACAAAGTTTAAAATGACAAAGCGTTCTCCATAAAATTTTCGCTAAACCTGTTTGTCCGTGCTTGTTTTAGGTACCTTTTCCTCTTCTATTTCTGTATGCTTCATTTTTTTTTATTGATGTGTTATTAATGTTGCATTTTATATTAAAGATGGACCTCTTTAGATGGGTGGCAAATGCCTCTTCTGTGCTCAGAATGTTTAAGTAATTTGTGCTTTAATTTTCGTAATTTGCAGCTGGTGCCGGATCGATGGGTCGGCGTGACATTTGCAGCCATGCGGTATATACGATAGAGCCTACTAAAATGTTAATATTCGGGGTATTGATTGTGGCCGTTGCCAGTCCTATTAGGCTCGCTTGCATTTGATAGCTACGAACAGAACACCGCTGTCACGGGTTTCGCTAAGTTTCCGCTGGGTACGGCGAGACGCAGCGCGCGGCTGCGAAGGGCCTGTGTGTACGGCGAAATGACCTCGTAAAAGCCGGTCCCCAGAAGGATGTGAAAACACTGGTTCGATTTCGTTTGCCGTTTTGGCCAAGTTTCTTGCAGCGCTAATTATTCAAAATGCAAGTAGCACAATGCTAGTTATGTATCACGCCTTCTAAATCTCATTGAATTCAAACAGTCTAGATTTTACGAACAGAGCTAAAATTCCTGGAGAAAATCGCGTCGGACAGCTGCCTTCCCCTATTTCAGGACGTGGCAGGATGGCGTCATGTACACACAAGAAGTCGCAGCCGCTCAAAGCATATCACCTCACTCGGCGGAAACAAAAAATATTATACGTGATAGTGGTATCATCAAGATGATTGCAAATACTGTCGAAAAATGCTATTGCTTTGGCAATGGCCGCGGTCAAGACATCCCATATTTACCGCAAATGGCCGTGTGTCTAGCGGAGAGCTTCTGCTCCCGTTGTTAGCCATGAGTGCTTCGTATACTTTGGAGTGAACAACTACAACTACTCCATATCAGCTCCCGCTGCTAGCCATAATTGCACAGCTTTTTGCACAGTAAAATTCTACTCCAACCTTGTCCCGTTGCTACTCGTATATGTTCAGTTTTCCTTGGCGTGAACATCTACCCCCCATTAAGCGTTCCAAATCGAACGTCGTTTGCGGAGTGTGCTATAGAGCCTTTTAGCGCAGTCATTTTGTGAAGGTCGCGCCATCTAGTGCCTACGTTCAGAACAACCCTCATGCTGGTGTGTAGTCGCACTAGCCGAGCAGCATGCGAGCAGCACGCAGCTAATTTTGGGTTCTGAAACTATGTACCCGACTAAAAAGTAAAAAAAAAAAGCTTTCTAGCAGCTGGTAAGCAAGGGGAAAGAAAGCGTGCAGCACTTACGTTCCGGCTAATTAATCGAATTTCCTGACCCTTGGAGCCCCAGGCCGAGGGCAGCCGATGTGTAGGCGCGAGGAAAAGGTCCGCTACTTTTCTCTAGCTCTAGATATCTCTTTTATTTCCTTTCTGTCTCTCCCTTTTGAATGTTTGACTGCTGGGCCGCCGCCACTCCGAGACCATTGCACTATGGTTGAATCGCACGTCGCCAGCGTCATTTGAACGGTGCGTGTAAGTTTCAGGAGCTCCGCTCGCCGCTTCGCCGGTGTTGTCTTGGGCGCGCGGACTTGGCGTCTCCAGTAGCTTTGTCACATCGTTCCTTAACGTGCTCGTAATGGCATCATGTCAGTGTACCGACAACTACAGCAGTGTTTGTATTTGTGCCTGTGGTTTCTGAAATCGGTCCCTATCTTGTGACGCCGGTTTGACTCCGCTTGTGCGACTTGCGCCGACCGTATTGAGCCGCGAATAATTCGCACGATGGTCCTTACCACCATTTTTGCTGTCGACCTTCGTGAGGGGGGCTTCGCTCGCCTTAATGCACCTTTTTGCCTACCTTGCCATTGCTGCGGCGTAAAGGTCGCTCTGGACGTGGAGTGTTCGGTGTATGTGTGCAAGCGAGCTGCTTTAGTCCTCTTCGCCTACTTTGCCATTGCTGCTTCAGGCTGGTCGCGCTAGACGTTACACTGCGACCAGCTCCCAGCAACAATGGCAAAGCAGGCGAAAAAATGCATTAAAGGCAGCTCGCTCACCTGCGTACGGCGTGCGATCTCCGGAGGGCAGAAATCAATCCCCCCCCCCCTACACACACACACACACAAACAAACACTTCCAGAGTACGTTTAGAGGCACCACCCCCGCGCGAACCTCCAGAATGCCATCATCATCATCAACCTGGCTATAACCACCGCAGGGCGAAGGCCTCTCCCATATTCCTCCAATTAACCCAGGTCCTGTGCTAGCTGCAAGCGCTTGACCCCTCTTACCCTTATCCGCCTACCTACCTTTCTGCCACCCCCTGCTACGCTTTCCTTCTCTTTAAATGCAGTTACCCAAAGCGACTATCGGTTATTCTCTCTTCGCACTACATGTCTTGCCCATACCCGTTTCTTCTTGATTACCACTAGAATATGTCTCTTGAGTTATTCTTCTGACCCACTCTACACTCTTCCTATCTCTTAACGTTACACCACCCATTTTTCGTTCCATAGCCCTCTTTGTTGTCCTTAAGCAGATCCCTCCTGGCTAGCCTCCACGTGTCAGCCCCATATATAAGTACAGGTAAAATGAAACTGTTGTATACTTTCCTCTTGAGCGATACCGGTAAGCTGCTACTCATAATCTGCGAGTGCTTACCAAATGCGCTCCATCCTAATCTTATTCTATTTGTTATTACCCTTTCATAGTCCGGATCTGCGGTTACTCCCTGTCCTAAGTAGACATAAACGCCTACTGCTTCCAGTGCTTCGCTACCTAATGTAAAGTTCTGTTCCTTCCCGAGGCTGCTGAACGTAACCTTATTTTTTTTAGTCGATATTTATTGCCTCAGGGCATCAGTATGGTATGAGATGAAGGATGAATAAATCATTAAATGAATGGAAAAAGGTTGGCTGATTTTATGAAGTCCAGAAGTGAGCGATGATGAAAAAATCAGTATGCAGAACATTACCTTATTGTTCTGCATACTGATTTTCAAGCCTACCTTTCTACTTTGCCTGTCTAAGTCATCAATCATTCTTTGCAGTTCATTCCTTGAGTTACTTAGCAAGGCATATCATGAGCAAATCACAGATTACTCAGGTATTCTCCATCTACCGTTATCCCTCACTGTTCCCATTCCAATCTCTGAATACTTCATCTAAGCAAGTTGTGAATAGTAGGGCGAAACTGAAGGTAGCATTGTCGTTAGGGCTGTAATGTGTGGCCGCTGGGGTCTATAGGAAGTTTCCGCCGAAGCCATTATGCCAGAAATGATTGGAAATGACGCGCCTGGTGTGGTCAAATTCCGTTCAAGGAATACAAGCCTGACTACAACTTGTGTGCAACTTTATGGGCACAGAGAGGTGGTGATGCACCCCTGGCCAGCAGGAAATGAAGCAAGCAATGAAGGGCAGCTTTGAAGCTTCTTATTATCTTTTACTCCCTGCCAGACAAGGGCTACCGTGACAGTTTTGGCAGTGAAGAAGGTAGACGTAGTTGTTTCATAATGACAGGCTTGGAAAGCAATGCTAATTTGTTAGGCTAGCCAATCATGTACATACTGTTTCCGCATTGCGTATCTGTTGTGTAGCTCTTAAAACTTTAATGAAGCTATTATTTAAGGATGCATTACCCATTTCGGATCCGTTCAGCCAGAATTCTTGCATCGGTCGATGGTTTGGGCTAAAGAAATTCCAAATTTCAGGCGTCCGTGGTGTTCACTGTTTGAAGACTGGACTTGAGTGCTGGTTGTATGACACAGGAACTGATTTTCTGGTGCTTGTGGCGAATTCCAATGACATCATGAAAGACGGACCATTATACTGGACCATCTAGAATGAAATTGATAACCATAATGCATTGTTAAGGAACCCGAACCATGTAAGTTCCGGCAGTTCCTGACATCATACCTAGAAACCTGAACTAAACTGCTTTTATATTGGCACATTACCTTTTTCTATCATGCTGTGAATGTCAACGTCCATCTGCAGAGTTACTGTACATTTTCTTCTTGTATCCTGCTATGATGAGACTGATAGTGATTGTATATTAATCACCATTAGCATTATTCCAATGCCGCCCCCCATTATGTAATGCCTCCTTCCAGGGGTCTTTAAGGGCCAATAAATGATGATAATTTCTGACTGGCCGGAAGCTATTTTCTTCAATGCTGCTGATATGCTGACTTCCTGCCAGATGAAACGAAAAATAGGCAGTTGCTCCTTGCAAAATAATGCCCCCAAAGCTTTAGCAAATGTTGCTTTTATGAACCATTTATTTATTATTTGGCTAATTTTGCTCATTTGAGAAATGGATGTTGTTATAATGAGCACATTCAGTGTTATTATCGGCTAGAAGAGGATTCCAAAGGCATGTTCACAAAGACAAAATTATTCCAACGCTGTTGCTCTCTACAACTAGTAATAAGATATCGTTGCCTTCCGCCGGAATATATATGAATGGTGTTTCATATTTTCATACATTTGAGGGGACTGCACCGAAATCATTTTTCTTCTCCGTACGGTACCTCGTAAACTTTTTTCTGTATACAATTTAAGTGCTGGTATTCAGTTTCGAAGCGAAAGCTTCACTACTCTAGGTAGACCAGCGTTTCCCTGTCTGATAATTTGACTTTTGCCGAGCCAGAGGTCATGCATGGCTTTGTCTCAGCACAGCTAAGTGCTTCAAATAACCTTGTGAACAACATTGGTGTCGCATAACAAGGTTATGACCTTGTACCTTTGACCTTGGATGATCTTTGAGTGATCTTTGGTATTTCGGGTAAGTTTCAATATGGTTTGCGAGAGCGATGAATGGGGCAGAGCTTTGAGATTGGTCACGTGATTGACGTTGTACCACGCCATCTCGTGATGCAAACAGCCATGACCTCAGTTGCGGCAGAGGTACATGAGCGCGGAGAAACCGCGCCGTGACGACGAGCTCTACCAACCGTAATTATGTTGTGAAGGGTTCCCTAATATCATGTTTATTTATGCCAAACGTCTACAACTTTTCACATCGTCCTTTATCTGCTAACAAAGCGTTTGGAGCATGCACAAAACCCTGCCAAGAACAAACACTTGGCCGGTGCTTTATATTGAAAGAGGCACGCGACGGAAATAAAACACGCGGGAAAGAGATTCAAAGAGAGGCAAAGGAAATAACTGAAGGGGTGAAAGGAACAAATTATAGGTGCAGAATATAAAAAAGCTGCAGAGATAGCACCGTGCAAGTCCGCTATTTTACCAGCTTAATAGTGCAAGCAGGCGACGGTTGTGGAGACAGTTTTCGCTTTCGACATCTCTTACCAGGAACTGCAGAAAGGCAGCTAACCATATGATACTGTGTTCCTATACACTTTTCGGCTGTTCAGGATGTTTTCTGTGTGAAAGAATGCGGAGCCCATAGGCGTTCTGCGTAGTATGCCCTAGCACCCTATTTGCTACTATACTGTGTCCCCACATAGAAGATAGGAGGAGTGGCGCTGCGCGCTCCAGGTTTGAGGCTACTTTCCCCCTCGCTGCGAAGACGTTATATAGGGTACGATATTCACTATAGTTTACATTGTCTCATGTTTAGTGTGTAAAGGATATAAGGTTTATCAATACAATGTTACTAGTCTCAATATTTCCCGGCAAATGTATTGAAAACAGTCAAATTACTTAGATATATCATGAAATGCTGCGTCGGATCAAAATCAGGCAGCGTTTACTCAGTGCCAAGTGCGACATTTTATTACAGAGGAGAGCATAATTTGTAAACTTGCAAAATTTTAATTTCTTAGCCAAAACCACCATGTAGGCATAAAGAGCACAGCTGTATGCTAATGAGAATTTGTAATACAATTGAGGCACAAATTCAAGAGTTAGTGATAACATTATACTATACCGTTAAAGGGCGCGGTTATTTTAGGCATTAGAAGTACGTGTATATATTATACCAGAAACTGAGACCGAGCACCGAAAAGCGAACTTAAAAACACTTTGGGAGCGGGCGAGCGGATGTGAGGGACGGATTTACAGCGCCATCTGCTTCAAACTTGCAGCTTCTATGGTCAAGAATTAGCTTATCCTTGCACGTCATCTTTCAAGTGGGGGCGAGGAAGAAACGCAAGTCCGAACTCGAAAAAGGTTTGATTAGAGGTTTTCAACGAATTCTCTCAAAAATCGCTTTGCAATTGAGCTTTCTATGCGCTGGCTGGAATTTTGCAATTAAAGTTACAAAATTTTAACAATATAAACCTATTACGTTAAAATTGCAAGAATTTACAGGGTTCGCAAAATACGGCTAATGGGTTGCGAGCTCTACCGCTACGTCAAGCAGCGTACGCGAACACAGCCTGGTGAACAAGGATGAACGTGGTGGTTTGTACCTGGCAGGGTTTAACATCCCAAAGCGACAGAGGCTATGACTAGCACCGTAGTGGAGAATTCCGGAAATATCGAAGACCTGCAATTATTTCTCGTGCTCTGACATCGCACAGTAAACGGCCAACTTGCTTTTCGCCTCCATCGAAAAGCATCAACCGCGGCTGGATTTGAATCCGCGCAGTTTCGTACAGCCATTTAGTCCCCTAGCCACAGAGCAAGGGGGACAGCAGATAATGCACGGCGGATCGAAAGATTGCATTTAGTACTGCAAGTCTCCAAAATAATCGTGTTTCGCCCGAGCAATAAAATTAAAAGGGATATGAAATAGGTCAACGAAATTCCCTAACTCGGCACCAAAAAGTGCTCTAGCGGCTCATTTGACAATGCATCCCGTTCACTAGATATCACATGCGTCCTACGACACTATGACGAGCAGGTATGGAGTTGAAGGATTATTGACATTGCATTCAACAACATAGCTATCCATACTGAACTGGCTTGCTCCTACAGAAAATGAAAAAAATCGGCGCCGACGATACAGCAAAATGTTATAGTTGGAGCGAAAATTGATTCGGAATTTCATACAACATATCGAGCCTACAAACCTTCGCGGGAATATGCCTCTTGTGCTAATTGTCTACTGTACAGTTACTACGTAGGCTTTGCAAGAGTTCCGCGTTCCTTTTTTTTCGCCGCCAAGCAAGCGTGTAGCACCGTGAAGCCAACCCGACAGGCACCCCGGCTGCATTGCATCATCCTTAATCGGTACGGAGTGTCGCTCTGTGTGCAACTGTAGAGATGTTGGCCTTTTTCGATTAGGACAGCCAAAGTGATTCCTTCTCGGCTGAGTTCAAGTGTGGGCTGTCGGCTCTCACAAAGACGACGTATGGCTTCGATGTACAACTTAGTTGCTTATGCGGTACCTTCGCGCCCCTCTGGCAAAGCCTATAAGTAACTCTAGTCTACGCATGCACAAGACGTGCCCTAGCGGCATTTGATCGAACCCATCTGTACAGCGCTGCTTCGACCTGCTCCCATATAAACGCTGGGAAATCGGCTAAACCGGCGTCACCGCTGCCATTTGAGCCACGTCTTCGAATATGCTTTCGCAAAGATGTGACCGCCGAAAACTTCCTTCTCTATGAGATGAGAGACGGGACGATTTGAAGCGCGTCTGGGAAAGCAACGATTAGAAGCGGCGGTAGTGTAGCAGACATCGGTAGTCTCTCCGGCCTTTACTTTGTTTATATTGCTGTTTTATCTTACTTAGCATGGTTGCATAAAAGTTTGCATTCATTAGTCAGTTATTAATCTTCGCACCCACGTTACGAATGCGTTAACAGGACACGCCCTGAGCCTCTCCTGCTACGTAACTGTCCAGTTAGCCTCTTGGCGCAAGCTGTCTAGAGTGCCACATTCTCGTGAAAACCTTCAAGGGCCGGCGGCTACGGGGGTTACTTCACTGGGCTTCACAGCGGTTTCAGAACTATCAGCACAAATGCCGCTTTAATATATTCTTGACAGAAAACAAGCCAAAGAAAAGGTATCATGCTTACCGGATCAAGGCGAGATGATGATCGCAATGCTTGCAGCCATTTCAAGGCAGGCCATTTTTGAGCCGCCGCCCTCTTTGCTATAGCTGCCGCAGTCTTCATTGCAGCTGGAGAACAAGGAAAAATAATTACGCTCAGTTACCGGCTAACCTCAAACTAGCCCAGTAAGGGCATTTATGTTGCCTTAACTAATCTCAGAACGCAAGTGCTTGGGGGAAAAAGCACGGCGGATATTCCAGCCATACCGTTCAGTGCCAAAAGATCCACCTGTTCGTTCTCCACTGGCATAAAAAAACACCACGAATCCGGGAACTGCAAGAAATCATGCAATTCATGTAGTATGCGGAGATAGGGTTGCTCGCAAAAAGGTATTTAATATCCTGAGTGGATACGTGCAAAGCAACTGTGATGTGGCCTTGCTTATTTATTTCATGATTCCTCGAAGTAAAATGCACCGTTCACACATCACCTTGGAAACATTATACAGCATGGCACCGTAAACTGCTCGCGTTAGAACATCTGTTCCTCGTGTCAATGGTGCTGTTTGGTAAGCACTAGGGGTACCACATTGTCTCCATGATCCTTCTCCACAAATTCTTCGGAAGCGGAGTTGGGCTTGCAGGCCATAAGCCGTCATTTTAAGGGGAACCTGGTCTCCATGATCCTTCCCCGCAAGTTCTTCGGAAGAGGAGTCGGACTTGCAGACCATACGCAAGCATTTTTAGGGGAACCTTTCTCCATTATCCTTCCCCACAAGTTTTCCGAAAGCGGAGTTGGCCTTGAAGGCCACAAGCCGGCCTTTTAAGGGGATGCTTGTCTCCATGATCCTTCCCTACAATTTCTTCGGAAGCGGAGTTGGATTCGCAGGCCATAAGCCGCAATTTTAAGGGAAACTGCGTACTTTACTGGCTGCCTCCTCAGCTCCGAAACTCTGGCCGCCTCATTTTTCGTTGCAATGCATTTTCCTTCCGACTTTTGAAATCGCGAAGCACTACATTGATAAAAGGAAATGGGAACTGTAGGAAGATCTGAAAGGAAAAGAATCTATTCAGCACTGAATTGGCTATGTTCAGATTTACACAAACCCTACAGCTTGGCACATAAAAAAGATTCCGCATAAAAAAGTTCGGCGCATGCAAAGGAGAACAAAATATGCACTGTGGTGCCTGCGTAAGCGAATGACGTGCATGCCATCAGCTGGAACTGCCAATAGCAGCCGGTCATCTGCGCGAAACAACTTCGTCAAATAGAAGATATGCAGGTACTGATGGTGAAGGCCGATATTTCGCTAAAGCCCTGAATCAATCTGCAATGTTACGACGAGTCGCTCACCTGACAATGGCTTTGGTGAAAGAAATCACATATTTTGGGGGGTATCGAGAAAGTTCTTTAACATGTTAAAGAACTTTACCCTCTGGTAACCATTTTTACGCAGAGGGCAAACGCTCCACATTACCTGGAGCACGAAGAGCACGATAACGATCAGCTTGCGCGATTTGTAATAAATAAACAAATTCACGTTACAAAAATATCACGCAACCCTGGAAAAGAAAAAGAAAATATTGTAACAATGGACACAAAAAAATATCATTCTGCCCAGGAGTACGGCACCAACCAATCTTAATACGTACCTGTCGGTTCTCTCGAGGTAGAAATGCATGCCTACGCATATACAGACGGAGACAGCAACGCGGTGCGATGACGGTAAACCCACGGGATATTCACTGTCCAATTCAGGTGCACGTGAAAACCCTGTCGTGTTCGATCGTACTACCAAAAACCGAGAAGATTTTAGTGAGCCAAACGTAAGTTAAGAAATTTTCTTGTTTTGTGAAAACTTCAATGTACTCGGAGAGCTGCAGTTGGCTTCAAATGTTTCATCGTAATGCTTTTTAGTTCATTTCTTTTGGATGCCATTGCAATTAGCCCATAGTGTACCCTTTCTATTTACTGTGTTGTGAGTTTTGCACCCCGGCGATGACCATTTGCTGTCGAGGTGACTTGTCGATGTTACATATTTTGTTATTTTCTTGCTTTCACCAACTTGCTTAGTTTTTTTTTAGTTTTGTCACATGTTCGTTTATGACATCTGTTTCCTCCAAGTATCCCCCCTACAAACTGCCCTTCAGGTGCTGAAGGTTCTTGTATAAATAAATATCCTGTAATAATTCCGACCGACAGCAGCTACCGTGAAAACTCGAAGAGGTCGACGAAGTGGAGCCAAAGCCTTGTCGACGCTGCAGAGCTAGTTCAAGCGAGACCCAGTCGCTTGGCACTCGGACATTGCTTACCATCCTATTGCTCCAATAAATACCTTTCACTTGGTAGAGGTGTCTCGGTGGTCACCCCCGTCCTCCTAACGGTTTTCACTCGGGAACTTAGAAACCGCACGCTACCGTCTTCAGTACCCATGCAAGACGCTCCCAGCCAACCATCGGCGCCCATTCCTGCCACTCCTGCGACTATCTTCTTCTGCGGGGCACAACGCCACCATGAGCCACCTTTCTTCAGTGGTACCGACGGCCATGACGTTGACGACTCGCTGGCCTCTTTCCGTCGCATCAGCACTTATAACTTTGGGACAATTCCGTAAAACTAAGCAACGCCCTCTTCTATCGCGCAGACATTGCAACTCTATAGTTTCGGAACAACGAAGCCGACCTTCCGACGTAGTTCATGTTCAAGAAGAACTTAGCGCATGTCTTCAGCCGTCCCGCGGTATGTAAACTCCGTGCCGAACAACACCTCAATTTTGTTTAATTGGATCACAGGAAGCGAAAGGCGCAGTATCTGTCACATTTGCTCTGTGGACACCTGAACCGCGCCTTAAGGGAACGAAGGAAGGTGAGAGTGAAAGTGGAAAGAGAGAAAGGGGAGCCGTAGTGGAGGGCTACGCAATAATTTGGACCACCGGGGGATGTTTAACGTGCGCTGACATCACACAGCACACGGACGCCTCTTCGTTTCGCCTCCACCGAAACGCAGCCGCCGAGGTCGGGTTCGAACCCGGGCACTCCGGACAGTAGTCGGGCATCTTACCTCTGCACCACCCCGGCGGATCAGTCTCTTGAGCCTGTTGCCGTTTTCTGGCTTCGGCACATCGATGCTTCTCTTTGTAAGACAGCATAGCAAGTGATATACCCCGACGCGAACTCCTATTTCTCTCTTTTAATTTTCACTACAGTTGGCGATCGCCTTTTCATTACTGCACAATTCCTTACCCTAGGCGGCGGCCGCCCATCCCTTGGAGCCTGAGTGGTGCGTTCCGACCACCGCTCTGACGCACGTGCCTCGATTTCGACGCAGGCATGCAACATCGGCCTTGCTCGCATCGCATGCGATGAGAATCCGGGGAACGCCAGGAGTGCGAAGTGCGTCAGGACGGGAGTGAGCGGTACGTCAGCACGTAGAGCAGACTTTTTTTTTCACATCTATTTTTTTCGTTCTAATGTTAACACTTCCTCCCTTCCCTTACGGTTCAGGTGTCGACGCAGCTGCGGCTCAAAGTCAAGCGGGGCGTCCGCTGGGGATACGCGACGGCTCGAAACCTGGCACAGTATTGCGTACGCAATAAAAGAGGTGCCGTACTGAACAACGTTACTAGACTAGTAACGTTGGTACTGAGTAACGTTGGTACTGGAAGCCTACGGACCCCCCTGCGATAGAGGCTTTCGCCTCATCGCATTTTAATGATGAGGATCAGCTTGAATACGAAAACAATTTAGCGAGCCTTCGCACGCCCCGACGGGGTGGTGCAGTGGTGAAACGCCCGACTACTGTGCCGAAGTTCCCTGGTTCGAACCCGACCACGGCGGCTACGTTTCGATGGAGGCGAAACGAAGTGGTGTCCGGGTGCTGTGCGATGTCAGCGTTGTTGTTGTGGCTGTAGGAAGAAGGAAAAGAAAATGCATGGGCCTGCTAATGGCTCTGTAGCTGAGCCACCTCCGCTGCCTGATTGATTGATTTATAGGAAGGGAAAGGCGCGGTAACTGCCTCACTTGTTTTCTGTGGACACCTCAACCGCGCCATACGGGAAGGGGAAAAAGGTGGGAGTGAAAGTAGAAAGAGAGAAAGAGGAGCCGTAGTGGAGGGCTACGGAGTAATTTCGACCACCTGGGGATCTTTAACGAGCGCTGACATCGCACAGCACACGGACATCTCTTCGTTTCGCCTCCATCGAAACGCAGCCGCCTAAGTCGGGTTCGAACCCGGGTACTCCGGCACAGCAGTCGGGCGTCTTACCACTACACCACCCCGGCGGGGCCCCTCCGCTGCCTTGTGCAGACAGAAGAGAAAGTAGAGAAGAAAGAAAAGGAAGCGGGAGAGAAAGACGCGCGCCGCGCAACAGCCGTCGTCCATTACCGAAACGGTGGCGGGTGCTATGACAGCCTACAACAGATAAACATTCTGCGGCAGGATAACCCCCGCCGCGAGCGCCTGTGGCCCACCTGTCCCAGCCCCATCAGGGGAGTCAGTACCAGCCCCGTAGGGTCAATTCCATGTCAGCGCACGTTAGCGATTACCAGGTGGTTGAAATTACTCCGTTGCCCTCCACTACGGCTATTATTTCTCTCGATTTCAACTTTCAATCCAACCTTCTTACTTTCCCTTACGGCGCGGTTCGGGTGTCCACAGAGCAAGTGTGACAGTTACTGCGCCTTTCCTTTTTTGTGAACCAATGATTATTGCCTTCGAACAACTAAAATGCGATTAGTAAATGACGCCATGATTCCATGATGTCGCAGCGGCCTTGGCAGGCATAACATCGGCATGCGTATTAAGCTGGAAATATGGTAGATTTTAGTGAACCAGCATACGCCTCAAAGTGAGGTTTATTCAACTGCAAAGAGAAAGAAACCTGCATACAGACTACATGGTTACATACATTTTCACATATCCCCATTTACAAGGCACATTTGGAGCGCCGTTTTCTCCCCGGCGACACTGCAACACCCGTAAAAAAAAGAGAGGGCGAAGAGGGGGGAGTAAAAGGGGGGGGGGGGGGCGGTGTTCACATGGAACACGACACACAAACATGGAATGAGACACGCAATACCTTCACACTCGAGTCTAATACATGAATACTAGCATGACAAAACCATCTGACCAAACAGCAAAGAAATGTATATGTCAACGCAACAGAAACCGCGCCTCCCCGTCTGTTTCTAGACAGTCGGACTGGTAAGTTCAGAGCAGAAGGCGGAGCCTCTGCAGCGCCGGATAATTAGCACGCGCCGGTTGCCTGCCCGCTTCTGCCAGGCAGCGCTGACGCCACAAACATTAAGAAAACTCAGCAAATTACCAGGCGTGCGAACAGCCCTCGCGGGCGGCGGACACCTGGTCCATACCTAACTGAAAACATGTGGCTCACAAGGCCACTGAACCCGGAAAGAATACTTGTGCTCTAGTGTTTGTCGCGATCATTCGGTACAATGCCCCAAAGCTCGAGCCGCTGACGTGTTAGTATGACTCCATAGTGACGCCGTCACTCAAAATCCTTGACTCGGGAAGGAGCAGGCTCGTTGCTCACGACAGCCATTTTCTGGGCGAAGTGTGCCTTTATTCCTCCCGTCTGAGATACGTGCTGGCGACCATCTGGCTCACCTCAATCGGGGATACTTCACAGATATCTACATCTCTAAAGTTGTTGCTCAGCACCCGTTCGAAGCCCACCGCAGCACGATAGAACGGGAGGGGCCTTTCCGCCTGCGGTCCTCCGTGCCTGCCCGGTGCGAATGCTCGACTGTATGTGCACAACCAATAGAGCATGAGTTATCATCCAGGATGTGTCTCATTATCTACATGTGCCAAAGCTGTCCTCACCATCAGTGTACAGGCTACATTGGCGATGCAGGGCAGCCCAAGCTTTCCCGGGATCATCGACAAGTGCAGGAGGTGTCGGGCAACGAGTGCCGTCCCTCTCTCCTACATCAAGGTGCTTGCTAGAGACGCAAGGCGACCTGCCGTGCAGAGCGGCAAGACGGCGACTCAGGCTATGTAAAGCGCGAAGGCGCTCGCTTTCGTCTTTATTATCGCGGCTCTTGTGCTCAGCGTCAGGTTAAACGGTGTGGCGTCTGCATAGACACGTACTGCGCGCCAGACGGCTTCGTCCTAGGGGCGAACCAAAACACCACTATTTCGAACGTGACTCCTAGAATGTGGACCGCATCGACGGAGGAAACCGCCGCTGGTAGTGGGACCTGGTAATTTCCAAACTGCAACGCGTGGCTTTTGTCCGTGTTTAGCTGGGCTCCTGACAAGATTGAGTACTCTGAGAAGACCCTTAGAAACGCGCGGAAACTTTCCCCATCCTGTAAAAAGAAGCAGATATCTTCCGCGTACGACGAAAAGGAAAGGGTCTCCTGTCCTACGAGCGGAAATCCCCGTATCTCTGTCCGCTGCTACTCTGTGGAGAAGCGGGTGTGCCAGGACCAAGGGGGCTGGCGAGAGCAGACACCCCTGCCTCACTCCCCGCGAGATTGGAAAGGTGCCGGCAATGCCACCATTTACCAGTAAAAAAAACTGATTGATTTTATAGGAAGGCAAAGGCGTGGTAACTGTCTCACTGTTTTCTGTGGACACCTCAACCGCGCCGTAAGGAAAGGGAGGAAGGTGAAGTGAGAGTAGTTCGCTGGAAAGATACCCGTAGAGAGAGCGGACAAGGGGGATAAACTCCTATGATAGGCCAAATAAACGCAACCCTGCAAAAAGGTGACGAGGCAGTGGAAGTGAGCGGGTGCGGTTCGCAACAGCTCAGCCAATTTCTGGCTCTTGTGCCCAGATAATCTTTCCTGTGACGCGTGAAAACGACCAACGGATCCAGGAAGGTACACGGACCCTAAACGCTGCCATCTTTTGGATGTGCCCCGCGATCTACGAGAATCATCCAGTGAACACGCCTCTGACCGCCACGCCGCCGCACTAGGCCTCGTCTCAGGCCTCGTCTGCTGGAGGAAGAGATAGCACTCCTGCGGGAAGAGGTAAGGCATTTAAGGGCAGCCGTTAGCTCTATTCCTTCCTCATCCAACCAACCCCATCAATCGCCAACACCCCAATCGTTCATACCCCCCCCCCCCCCCCCCCAAAAAAAAACGGCGACCACAAGACGCTCCAGACATTGAATCCAAATTCAAAGACTTTGTCCAAAACCTAGAAGCCAAGGTTCTGGCTCAGACTCAAACGTACATTGAAACCGCCATGGCTAGGCTTACAGAAACAATTATCAGACAAGTAACCACAGCCATTATGCAACAGATTCCAAAAACGATTGCTGCAATGCCTTCGCACACCCCAGCTGACAACCCCACACCAACTTCCATCCTTCGCCCACCTACCCTCCAGCATGGCCCTGTCGACAGGAGGCAGTAACCCCCGACTACGCATTCTGCAATGGAACTGCAGGGGGTTTCGCCGCAAACGAGACCCACTGCAGCACCTACTCTCTGCTCCCTATACACACCCCGATATATTAGCGTTCCAGGATGCTGGAACAAATGTATCACTGCCAGGATACGCTCTGGTACCCTCTGACATCACTCCCAACCTTACCCAAGTAGCACACATTACCGTATGGGGGGAAACCACAAAAACACCCATGAGGGCCCTCTTTAGGGATCAAGCAGGCAAGCCCAAATTGGGCTTGCCCCTTCTTTTTCCATCTGGGCATCATATAGGCGTGGAAAGGGCTAACTGAGTACATATTCCCACATGTGACCCTCAAGGGTCCCACTTGGGGAATTGTAGGGCCAATGCAAAGAAAATTTGGGCTTTGTGTAGGAAACGCCTGGGCTAAACTAATTGGGGCTGCCCACTCAAAAGCCGAATATGTCCCGCATAGGCCGCGGCGGGGCCAAATACGGGTATGCCCACACGTTGCCTACAAGGGACCCTTGAGGGGTACTTGTGTGAAGGTCAGACGAAAATGTGGAATTCATGCAGAGAATTCCTGGGCTGCCCCAAATAGGGCTGCCCACCAGAAACCTAGATAATTTTCACATGGCCGTTAGCGGGACAGGCAAGTGCTCCTTCCCGCTTCTGCCCGCATCGGTCCCTTGCGGGGCAATTTAGGGCAATTTGATGCAAATGTGGGCCTCAAGCAAATAGAAGACGGGCTAGTCCGATTGGGGCTGCCCACCTGAAAGCCGAGTAGGACCCGCATGGTTTGTGACCGGGCTGAAAAGCGAGCACACCCCCACGCTGCCCACACGGGTATTTCTTGAGGTACTTGCGGGAAAATGCAACATATATTCGTAGTCCATGCGGTAAAAATAAGATCAGCCCAATTGAGGCGGCCCATGAAAGGCCGCAGTGGGCCCCAAATTTGCCGTAGGCGGGCTTACCACTCTGAAACGTCTCCACCCTATCTTTATGGCACCATTTTATTTATGTAAATCATGTTATACCGGCGACTAATTGCCTCTTCTAGAGGTTTCACATAACAGTCCTAAGCATATCCATGCCACGAGTAAAGAATATCTATTTTTACCCTAAAAACTACTTTAATTATGCAGTATCGACAGAACATACACAACAATAACTGTTCCGCTTTACTAGTATGTACTGAACGACCTCCTAATGTTTCCTGCGGCATTACTATTCTACACACACCACAGAAAAAAAAATATTCAGACCAACATGTTGGGGGTGATGTGGGCCAGCCCACATTATTGTAGTGTTGGGAATAAATTTCTCTCTTGTTACTGAGTGTCGGATACAAGCAAAATAATTGTGCTTAATGTTTCGCATTTGATGATTATTTCAACTTGGGCAGCCCCGAAAATGCCAGATTCAACCCTTGAGGACAGCACGTGGATCAGCCTGAAACGGACTGGCTTTCGCAAATCCCGCGCCTGCACAATTTAGGTATTGGCGGGATTAATCGACTTAAAAATTAAAATCTTGATCAATGGGACGGCACTGCCTGCGCAAACATGGGACTCATTAATGATTCTGAAGTGGTGCCCACATTCGTCTACCTGGGCGGAATGCGGGCAGTCCTATTTGGGCTGCCCACACGGATACAGATTGGGACCGATCGCGGCAAAATTAGACAGCCCACGCGGGGCCCCTCTGGGTACGTGTTGCAAATCCCGCATGGGGCCCGTATGGGCTGCCCCAACGAGCCCAACGCGGGCCCCTACGTAATAGCCCACTTTGTGCTACTTGGGTAGGGTTACCACGCATGTTCACTTAATTCCATACACTTGTCACGAGCTACACTCCCCGGTGGCTCGCACATATTTAAAATTAATCCCGTCTGCTCAGACATCCTATCCCCTATTCATCCTTAACTGTTACCTCCTTCCGAGACAGCCGGTCGCCGAAATAATTGCTCTCATTAAAACTGCATCCACAGCGGCAAAAAAGGACTCCCTCATTATTACAGGCGACTTTAACTGCGCACATGCAGACTGGGGCTACAGGCGCACCAACAAGAGAGGAGCGGAATTACACAACACCCTTCAGATGCAGGGCCTCTCTATATTTAATGATCTCAGCACACCTACAAGAATCGGCAATAGTGTCACCACCGATACTGGCCCAGACCTTACATTCGGCCGAAACCTTCCAACACTGGTATGGAGCAACTCGAATGAGATCCTGGGCAGTGACCATTATATAATAACTATAGAGCTTGACTTTGCCAAAAAAGGCTAAAATCTACCGTGTTCGGCAAACTAGCTGGGATAATCTGCGTAAGCACAGAGCGGCCAGAACATTAAAGACCCCCTTTAACCTCCACACAAGGATGACACAGCTCAAGGCTTTCACGCAAACTTTAGCCACCACCCCCGAGACTCCCATTGCAGATAGTAGGTTAATGCACCTTCTCGAAGCACAGAAGAGTATCCTTGCGCGCTGGAAAAAACATAAGCATAATCGAAAGCTTAAACGTAAACTGGCGCAAATTCAAAAGCAAGTAGAAGAGCACAGCGCAGCCCTCAGTAAACATAACTTGCACCAAATATGCGATGGGTTGCGAGGTAACCTCTCCTCCTCCAGGGCCTGGCATCTTCTTCGACACATGATAGACCTCACACAAACTAAAAAGGAAACTCGGCTTACCCTCAAAAGGCTTATCCATAAATATCGATGTATTCAGCAATCGCTCTTAGCCCAACTGCAATCAACTTATACTACTGTGGGCCAAGCAATATCCTATCCAGACTACATAGGCCCTGATCAACCCTCCCTAGATGCCGCCATTATGGAGATCGAAGTTAGATCAGCCCTCCTTAAGCTACGCAACTCAACCCCTGGAGAGGAAAAAATCACCAATGTCGTGATCAGAAACCTAGATGACCGTTCTATTTCCCTGCTCACTGAATACTTTAACGAGTGCTGGGAAGCGGGGCAGCTACCGGATGAATGGAAGCACGGTAAAATAATATTCATTCCTAAACCAAACAAGCCCATATATCCCCAAAATCTCCGTCCGATCTCCCTGACATCATGTCTGGGGAAACTCTTTGAGCATGTCATCCTCACCCATCTTACGCAACACATAGAATCCCATGGACTGTATCCCCATAGCATGCTAGGTTTTCGAGCTCATTTATCGGCGCAGGACGCCCTACTACAGTTTTCAAATGCTATCCTCAATGATATGCCACACCACACCAGAGCAATACTGGCAGTAGACCTCACCAAAGCATTTGATAAGGTCACGCACAGCGCTATCCTGCAAGGCATTCAAGAGCTGCCACTAGCGCCTAAGGCCTATAACTATATCAGGGCCTTCCTGAACGGACGCACCGCCTCCCTGCATATAGATGATATACAGGCCCCCTCATTCACACTTGGTAACATTGCCACCCCGCAAGGCACAGTGTTGTTGCCATTCCTTTTTAATATTACCATAATCCCGCTGGCAAAAGCTTTAAGCAGTATCCCACACTTGGGACACACCATTTACGCGGATGATATCACGGTTCGGACCACATACGGCTCGGATGGAGACATAGAATCTACACTTCAAGAAGCGGCCACAGCTATATCTACCCATACGGAAAAAATTGGCCTTGAATGCTCCCTGACAAAGTCAGCACTCTTTCTACTCCAGCGGCGGCGTGTTCCTACCGCCCCCATAACAATTTATCTGCACGATACTCCCATACCAAAACCCCCAACCTCCGCATTCTTGGTCTGAACTTACAGGACACGGGGAAAAACGACCTTATCCTGAAGGCACTAAACCAGTCTACTTACTCCGTCATCCATCTTTTGAGAAGGGTTTCACACTCACGAGCCGGCCTAGATGAAGCTGACAATTTAAAGGTACTACATGCCTTTGCGCTCAGTCGCATTCCTTACACCTCTCCTTACCTGAACCTCTCCTGTGCAGACAAAGATAAAATCAACGCCTTAATCCGCATGGCTACCAAAGCAGCGCTCAACCTACCGAAGACCACTAGCACGGACAGGCTCTTAAAACTAGGAATGCACAACAATATACAAGAACTTATAGAAGCACATCGGTACACACAGTACCTTCGGTTGGCTGGCACGCAAACAGGACGACGTATACCGGACAATCTCGGCATTCGCATACCTGCACATGCTGAAGAGTTAAACCCTCTCCCTCAGGCCGTGCATTCAGCGCTTATCCTCAAACCTCTTCCTAAGAACGTCCACCCAGAATACCATCAATCCCGCCGCGTCGCGCGAGCCAAAGCTCTCCATAAACTTTATGGGACTGCAGAGGATGTCCGCTGGATGGACGCCGCATGTGGTTCAGACCGTTCGGTACCTGTGGCCTACAATCCAGCAGCCCCCCCCCACTCACTCACTTCATAGACCCTCCCTGTAACTCGGAAAAAGCAGAGGAAGTGTCTATAGCCTTAGCAATTGCCCAAACAGATGCGGCTTACATACTTAGCGACTCCAAAACAGCCATACTTAACGTTTCCCGCGGACGCGTTCATCCTAGCCCGCGTGGCAAATATTGAGAATGTGCACCCTGAATTCTTACTGGCGTAATGAGCTTATATGGGTGCCGGCTCACTCTGGCAATCCCGGAAATGAGGCCGCCGATAACATAGCCCGAGGACTTATTAGCCGGGCCAATGGCGACCCATGCCGGGATTTCTCGAGGGAGCGGGCACATACATTTTCTGAGCTCACACAGCAAGCCCGCCTTCCCCATCGACTCTACCCCCCTCCCCACTCCCAGCTGTCTCACTCCCAACAAATCCTCTGGAGGCGTCTTCAAACCCGAACGCTTCTCACCCCTCAACGCCTATCCTACTACCGACCCGTTTCCCCTGAGTGCACTCTCTGTGGAGAGTTGCACGCCACCTTGGACCACATTCTTTTCGGCTGCCCTGCCGATCCTCCCCCGCAGGGACAGCCCGCCATCGGATCATGGGAGGAATGGGAGGCCCTCCTTACGTCGCAGGAACTGGACGTCCAACTTCTCTGTGTAGACCGGGGTGCCAGTGCCATGGCCCTACGTGACCTGGACACATGCGCATAATGTGAGGGCCGTGCGGTGACCCTGGGCCCTTGAAGGGTCCAAACTCACTCGGGAAATAAAGTTTTTTTCCTCCTCCTCCTGCAAAAAGGTAGCTGTGCTCCATGCTGTCAAAGACTTTGGCTTCGTCTAGTGCAATAGACTCCTGTCACTTCTTTAGCACACGCGTAAGCGAACATATCTCTCGTTAAAGTTAACGAGGTGAACACCGACCTCCCGGAAACCGCGCAGGACTGATATAGGGACATCAGATCCTCCAAATGGTACCGGATCTTCCGAACAAGATGCGTAACTACCATCTTATAATCGGTATTTAGCAGGGTAATTGGTCACAAATATGAAGGACTCGTCGGTACCTTACCCGCCTTCGGAAGCATGTCAATGCGTCCTGAGCTGAAGGAGGGCGGTTTGATGCCGCTTTCCAAAAGATGTTAACAATTTGAAGCAAACGAGGGCCAAGGATTTCGACGAAAATTAAATAAAACCCTGTTACAAGCCAGTCTGGGCCTGGAGATGAATGCTTGTTCATAGCGCTCAACGTCCTGTGGGCCTCCTCTAAAGCTGCCTGTGAACAATGCGCCCCATTTCCATCCTGCGAAAGTTGAGGTAGGGGCCCGCATAAGGCGCCAACAGCTTCCTCTTACCCGTCCTCTTGGCCAAGACCTTGGGAGGATAAGAGGGCCGCGAAGATTGCGCAAAAAATTCTCTGGATCTCGGATCGAGTTAAGAGAATTTATTGGGTACGTACATACATATAAAAACGCACATTATTTACAGACCAAAGCAGTATACAAAACACTTTATGGCACATTTACATAATGAAAAACATGATTCCCAGAGAGGGGAAAACAATAGAAGGTGGGATTCGTATCGCAAAGCTGACATAACAAACCTGCCGTCCCGAACGACGAAGAAACGGGTATGCCAGCGCTGCAGACAACTCGCCTCTCGATCTCTGTCCAGTTGACCAGAGAGATACTTCCACAAGAGAAGATGCAGTCTCTCCAGCGCTGCGTACACCAGGCGACTGCAGACACGCAGTCCCTCACAGAAACACGCACAGCAGGGCCCGCGCAGTCTGTCGTTCAGTGCACATGTTGACGAGGCTAAAACGCCCCGCAGAAGCCAGCGGCTACCGGCGGGAGCTGCCCAGGGAGCAGTCGTGGGGAAAGCGATGCTTGATGTTAGCCACGGTGGCTACGTGTCATTATCCAAGATATCCATTAATGTGTCGTCATCACCTTTCTCACTCGTTTCATGGGGGCAGTGGTTGCCGCGGATGGCGACATGCTACCGACGTACACCATTATTAGTCGAGATTGTAATTGCGGCGAAGTGTATTGTGGACACTGATTTTTTTAATTGGTTCACAGGAAGGGAAACGCGCAGTAACTGTCACACTTGCTCTGTGGACACCCGAACCGCGCCGCAAGGGAAGGGAGGAAGGTGGGCGTGAAAGTGTAAAGAGAGAAAGAGGAGCCGTAGTGGAGGGCTACGGAGTAATTTCGACCACCTGGGGATATTTCACGTGCGCTGACATCGCACAGCACACGGACGCCTCTTCGTTTCGCCTCCATCGAAACGCAGCCGCCGCGGTCGGGTTCGAACCCGGGAACTCCGGCACAGTAGTCGGGCGTCTGACCACTGCACCACCCCGGCGGGGCTGTATTGTGGACACTGATTCATTTACAGGGAAAGGCGTAGTAACTGTCTCACTTGTTTTCTGTGGACACCTCAACCGCGCCGTAAGGGAAGGAAGGAAGGTGGGAGTGAAAGTGGAAGGAAAGATAGAGGAGCCGTAGTGAAGGGCTACGGAGTAATTTCGACCACCTGGGGATCTTTAACGTGCTGTGACATCGCACAGCACACGAACGCCTCGTTGTGGCTGTAGGAAGAAGGAAAACAAAATGCACGGGCCTGCTACTGGCTCTGTAGCTGAGCCACCTCCGCTTCCTCGTGCAGACAGAAGAGAAAATAGAGCAGAAATAAAAAGAAGAGGGAGAGAAAGACGCGCGCCGCAACAACAGCCGTCCTCCACCACCGAAACGGTGACGGGTGCAATGACGGCCTACAACAGATAAACATTCTGTGGCAGGCCAGCCACCGCCGCAAGCGGCGGCGACCCACATGTCCCAGCCCCATATGCGGAACACTCTACAGCACAGCTGTACCGACCACTACTAAGTGTTAGCAAGACTGCGCCTTCAAGCAATACAAGAAAACGCAAATGACTGCACGCCACAAATCGAAAATTATCAAAGTGTTGCTGTGCCTCGTGTAGAATTTGTCAGTGCTCATAATTTTGTCACGTTTCATTTCTGGTAATGGGGCTAGCTGTTATCTAAAGTTCGGCGCATGCAAAGGAGGACACAATATGCACTGTTTATACTTTACAACGATTAGACATTGCATTACAGTTTACTTCGTGTAGAAAATGAACTGGTGGAACTCTTTTTGCTTAAATTCCTCAAAAAGCTATAATGTGTAGAACCCAATATGCAGCTTAGTCGCGCGCACTCAGATTTAAAACTGCTGCAGTGCAAGCAGTGCGCGTGAGCTGATGCTCACGGTCCTTGCCGAAGACAGAAAGCGCGCCTTCCGACACAGCTCGTCATACGCGTGGTACCTCGCACATGTAGCGCATCCATAACAATAGTTGGTTCACAGGAAGGGAAAGGCGCAGTATTTGTCACACACCTTTCTGTGGACACCTGAACCGCGCCGTAAGTGTAGGGAGGAAGGTTGGAGTGAAAGTGGAAAGAGAGAAAGAGGAGCCGTAGCGGAAGACTACGGAGTAATTTCGACCACCTGGGGATATTTAGCGTGCGCTGACATCGCACAGCACACGGACGCCTCTTCGTTTCATTTGTTTTCTGTGAACACCTCAACCGTGCCGTAAGGGAAGGGAGGAAGGTTGGAGTGAAAGCGGAAAGAGAGAAAGAGGAGCCGTAGTGGAGGACTACGGAGTAATTTCGACCGCCTGGGGATCTTTAACGTGCGCTGACATCGCACAGCACACGGACGCCGCTTCGTTTCATTTGTTTTCTGTGAACACCTCAACCGTGCCATAAGGGAAGGGAGGAAGGTTGGAGTGAAAGTGGAAAGAGAAAAAGAGGAGCCGTAGTGGAGGACTACGGAGGAGGAGGAGGAAAAACCTTTATTAAACGAGCGAGTTTGGAGTAATTTCAACCACCTGGGGATCTTTCACGTGCGCTGACATCGCACAGCACGCGGACGCCT
>JAJIZL010026388.1:33052-53033 GCA_023969395.1 Amblyomma maculatum
TTATCGGGTTTCCCTCTCTGAACGAAAAGTAATTGAAGAAAATGTAAATTACATGCTCCATCGCAATATAATTCGTCCCTCAACAAGCCCATGGTCCTCCCCAGTAGTGCTAGTTAAAAAAAGGACGGCTCGGTACGCTTTTGTGTTAATTACCGCGCACTCAACAAAATTACCAGCAAATATGTATATCCGATGCCGCGAATTGATCACGCCCTTGACTCTCTCCAAGGCGCCGAATATTTCTCGACTTTGGACCTCCGCTCAGGTTATTGGCAAATACCTATGCACGAGGACGATAAAGAAAAAACCGTTTTCTCAACTCCCGATGGCCTTTACGAATTTAATGTTATGCCTTTCGGACTTTGTAACGCACCAGCGACATTTGAAAGAATGATAGATACTGTGCTTCATGGCCTAAAATGGAGAACCTGTTTATGTTACTTGGATGACATTGTCATCTTTTCGTCAACTTTTAACGACCATCTCACGCGCCTGAATGAGGTCTTCACGTGTCTCGCTTCAGCTGGCCTTCAGCTCAACACCAAGAAGTTCCACTTTGCACAGAAGAAAATTAAAATATTGGGACATCTAGTCAGCCATGACGGCATTCGTCCAGACCCTGAAAAAATCATCGCGGTCTTGAACTTTGCTCGTCCACAACGGATTACAGAATTGCGCAGTTTTCTCGGCCTGGCGTCTTATTTCCGGCGTTTTATAAGGCATTTTGCAAGTATTGCTGCTCCACTTCATGAACTACTTTAAGCACGCAGCCATTTCGTGTGGACTGAACAGTGCGAAGCCGCTTTTATTAATCCGAAGCACGCCCTTACATCAGACCCTGTTCTTGGCCACTTGAGTGACAGCGCTCCAACCATCCTGCACGCTGATGCCAGTGGTCTCGGTCTTGGAGCTGTACTCCTGCAGCGCGATGCAACTTCGCGTGAGAAAGTGATTGCCTTCGCCTGTCGGACTATGACCCCAGCTGAGAAAAACTACACCATTACCGAGCAGGAGTGCCTTGCCATCGTCTGGGCTGTCCAAAAGTTTCGCCCTTACCTATATGGTCGGCATTTCACAGTTGTGACCGATCACCATGCTCTTTGCTGGTTGTCTTCGCTCAAAAATTTGACAGCCCGACTTGGCCGTTGGATTCTACGCCTGCAAGAATACAATTTCGACGTCACTTATAAATCGGGTCGCAAACACCAAGACGCCGACGCTCTTTCTCGCTGTCCACTTTCGGAATCGGCTTGCTGTTTTTCTTCCCAATGCATTTCCACCTATGACCACAGCCGACCATCTCTTTCCCCGACGTATATCACAACAGTTTCATTTGACGACTCTGAGAACAAACACGCTCTCCGCTCACAGCAATTACCCGATGCCTACTGCCGACCCATCATCGACCGCCTTATTAGCGCTTCAGACCCACCCAATGCTCGGCTTCGCCGACAACTTCGCAATTTTAAGCTCGAAGATGGCATCCTACTCCGCTTCGTGTATTGCCCTGATGGAACTCGCTGGATCCCAGTCGTGCGGCGTGTGCTTCGCCCACGTGTACTGGAGGCTCTTTCATACATTTCATACATATAACACCTCAGGCCACTGGCACTCCGCCGTATGAAACCAAGGAGTCGGCGCATTTTTTCTACGGAATGTGTGAGAATGTTTCTAATGCCGAAGCGTGCTCCCTAAAAGTAACCAAACCTGTTTGCATGCTCCCTAAATGTTTAACCAAACCTGTTTGTCTGTCTTGCCCCACCAGAGTGGTGCAGTAGTAAGACGCCCGACTACTGTGCCGGAGTACCCGGGTTCGAACCAGACCTCGGCGGCTGCGTTTCGATGGAGGCGAAACGAAGAGGCGTCCATGTGCTGTGCGATGTCAGCGCACGTTAAAGATCCCCAGGTGGTCGAAATTACTCCGAGACCCTCCACTACGGCTTCTCTTTCTCTCTTTCCACTTTAACTCCCACCTTCCTCCCTTCCCCTACGGCGCGGGTCATGTGTCCACAGAAACAAGTGTGACAGATACTGCGCCTTTCCCTTCTTGTGAACCAATTATTAACCTGTTTGTCTGGGCGCGTTTTCGGTACCATCTAGGACGCCGCTCTTTGACGCCCGCTTCTGGGTTTCGCGTCGTCGTCACCGTCGCTGTTGTCTCTCGTAACCAGCTCCACTTTCATTCCCACCTTCCTGTCTTCCCTCACGGCGCGATTCAGGTGTCCGAAAAACAAGTGTGACAGATACTGTGCCTTTCCATTCCTATGACCCAATTGTAAAAGGTACGCTTCAGAGCTCAAGCGGACTTTCACTCCCAGCTTCCTGCCTGCCTTCCCTTAGGGCACGATTCAGGCGTCCACAGAAACAAGTGTGACAGATACCGCGCCTTTCCATTCCTGATAACCAAGTATGAAAGGCACGCTTCAGAGCTCGTGGAAGACGTGACCACACATGCTACACACACACTCACAGAGAAAAATATATTTTTATGTTTTTTGCGTATATACAGCTAGTTAACCATGGTAAAAAAAACCTTCGCTTTTGAAAAAAAATTACCGACGATTACGTTACTTCCTAATGCGGAATTTGAGCCCAGCAAATAAGCTGTTCCGCCTTTTCGATAGATTGAGGCAAAGAAATCGAGCAACACATGTATGCGCTATCACATATTTTTTTTTTCACACGTATTCCTTTAACAAAGACTCCACTAACAGTTCTTGACAGTCATGAAGGAAGCTTTGTGGTCGGAGAAATAGACTGTTATATGTTCGACTTGGTACACCAATGCTTGATTCTCAAAGACGAGATCTATACAAGTGCCTCGCGAGGTTGTCACAGCCGTAGGACGCGTTACCAGCGAGAGGAACGGGATGTTCTACCGCATAAATGTGAAGAAATTCCTGTTTGTCTTTATGTCAACATAAAGTCCCCCACTACTAACATCGGTGTCGGCTCGGGCGGTGCACATATACAGATCCGCCGTCACCGATCTGGCTCTCTTATTGCCACCGCACAGGGGTTGCATTGGAGGAGGAGCGAAGAAAGGGATTAAGTTCGAGCCGGCGCTTTGACAACCGGAGACTCGCAGGAAGAGGGGGGAGGGGGGCGGCGTGTACACCCAGCGGCAAACGATGGGGGCAGAAGCGCGCGCAGCAAGCGGACAACGCGATAAAGGGAGCAGGGAAGAGATTAGCAGCGACTGACTGATGCTGCCTACGCCGATAGTGAGTCAATCCCAGCTGCGGAGTTGGTTTCAGGGACAACGCTGCCGATGCCGACGCAAACATATGATACCCTCGCTTCCGCAGCGCCAAGAACCAGGTCTGGCCGTGGGAAGGTGGTCAAGTATTCGTCGACGTGCCGGGGCCTACGTGCAATAACCGGCGCGTCGGCAACTGAAGAGCACCCTATCCGCCACACAGGAACAGGGGGGGGGGGACCCTCCCCTCCTCTTTCTGCATGGCGGCGACGGTGTTCTATGCAGTCACGTTATCTTGACTCTCTAGCGGCGTCAGCGGCATCCAGCGGTATCAGTCGGTCGCTGCTAGCGCTGGGGGGATGAAAGGGGGGCGGAGCTGGTTACGAGGCCGACGCCGATGCGTAACCCAGGAACGGACGCCGAAGAGCTGCGCTCTAAAATGTCTCGAGTAGCATCGTTTCAACATTAAGCTATTTGGCGCCTGATCCTAGGTTTCGCGTTGTTGTGGCTGAAGGAAGAAGGAAAAGAAAATGCATGGGCCTGCTACTGGCTCTGTAGCTGAGCCACCTCCGCTGCCTCGTGCAGACAGAAGGGAAAACAGAGAAGAAAGAGAAAAGAACAGGGCGAGAAAGACGCGCGCCGCAACAACAGCCGTCGTCCACCCCCAAAGCAGTGGCGGGTGCAATGACGGCCTACAACAGATAAAAAAAAACGCTGGCTGGCTAGCCCCCGCCACAAGCGGCGTTTACCTACCGTCCCAGCCACATAGGGCCAAGAACTGCCACCCTTCAGTCGTCGTCGCCGTTGTCCCTCGTAACCAGCTCTGCAGCTGCAGCACCCAGCGCTCATTCCCCCTCCTCCCTCTCTTCCTCCATGGCGGCGACCATGCGTGCTCTCTGGTTTCTGCGCGCGACTCTACCACACCTTTCGCCGCTGCGTTTCGATGGAGGCGAAACGATTGATTGAATGTCCTTTATTGAATGGGAAGGCTCATGGCCATGGATGGGGATAAAGGGGAGTAGACAGAATCTTCATTGTTTAGGTCGTCACTCGAATCACATTACTCTAAGCAGGCCACTAAGTGAGTCATACTTGGCAAATATCTGTGTGTTAGCATCTGTTTCTAGAAGGGAACGGTAGTTCAGGCGGTAGGATTTGATCTCTGAGCGTCCAGTAGAAAAGCAGGGCAATCCCAGAGTAGATGAGATATGCCGCCGCGAGTTAAAGTCGTACAGCGGGGGCACGTAAACATTTCCTCTGTATACTGACGCGAGAGGGCCATAATACGTGGCGTGTAAGCCGCATGGGCGATGAGCCTATGAGACGTCGTGTGAGGTGGGTTTTTCTCGTAAAAGGTGAGTGGTGTGGCCACCTGCATACGATGCTGACTGATGCTACGAAGACTGGTCCGAGTTTAGTGCATAAGGACAAGAGAAGGGGTGAGTTGCCCGCCCAAGGTCGAGTAAGGATGAAGCAAGGGGGATGGAGAAGTAAATGTGGACATCCCACCTGCCAAGGCAGCCGCGGCGTGTGCCGCTGCATTGCCCCCTGATTTGTCCGAGTGACCTGGGGTCCAGTGAATAGCGACAGTTCTTCTCGCGAGTTGGTGGCGTTTAAGAAGGCGCTGTATGGCCGTAGCTGTTGCATCTTGTGAACCCGGAGCAGAGATTTCCTTGTAAGCTTCATAGTAATCAGTAAGAATACATATTGAACCAGTTCCTGTGCAAAGCACTCCTGACAAGGCTCCCCAAATCGCGAGGAGTTAGAATGAAGAGGGGTACCTTGAGGTAGGTGGCAGGCGTACGTGCCTGAAAGGGAAGGGTTCTCATCGCGTATCCAGCCCATATATGCAAATTCTCTTGTAATCGATGCGTCGGGGTATATGTCAGTCATATCAGGCATTCGCTCTTGTCGGTGATGGGCAGCGAGGAGCTCCCGGGGAATGACAAAATCGCGGTTTATAGGTCGGCCAGATGCATATAGGTCAGGTGTTTTGTCGTTACACTGTTCATCCCAGCCCAGCAGGCGACGCCCTTGGACAGTGTTCTCTAGACGTATTCGATGACGCGTCTGTAACTCGGTAACGATGGTAGTGAGCGGTGGAAGAGCGGCCAAACGCTCAAGAACGCCTTCATGGCGCAACAGTACGCACTATTACCGGTCTACCTAAGCAGAGGCATCCGTGTGCTGTGCGATGTCAGCGCACGTTAAAGATCCCCAGGTGGTCGAAATTACTCCGCAGCCTTCCACTACGGCTCCTCTTTCTCTCTTTCCATTTTCACTCCCACCTTCCTCCCTTCCCTTTCCGCGCGGTTGAGGTGCTCACAGAAAACAAGTGAGACAGTTGCCGCGCCTTTCCCCTTCCTATAAATAAATCAGTTTTTTTCTTTCGCCGCCCATGTACCCTTCTCCCCCCTTTCTGCGTGGCGGTGATGGTGTTTGGTTGCCGAAGCGCCGACACGCTAAATCCCAAGCCGAAATGCCGAGCCACGTTGCCTTGACTCGCTTGCCGCGTCAGCGGCATCAGTCAGTCACTGCTATCTCCTGTGGTCCCACCATACTAATCACGGAAACCGCAGGCGCACGTCGGTTGGAAACTGTTGAAGCGTATCGTCCGATATCCTTATGCAACGTGGATTATGAGATATTTGCGAAGTTTCTTTGTCTCGTCTGCAGCTTGCGGCATTAGTACCTTTGCCACGCAACGTTTCTATGGGCCCACGCGCTGTCACCCGCAACCTCCCGATAACTTAATTGCTCTCTTCATTTCGTCGAGGACCACTGTCGAATGCTATGTGCGCAACAGTGGAACGAGATATGCAACGCTGCGACGGCCAGATGTACAACGGGAAAACATGGAACTTGCTGAAGCATCTGCTCGACGAAACCAAGACTAAGTCACACCAAAGGGACCGACTGGCGAAACTCATCCATCGAGAAGTCACTAAACACGGCGCCGATAAGGTGACGAAACGCATCAGCGACAGATACCTGCCGACTACCTGCCGACTACGCCCACTGAGTGCCATGGGCCGTACGGGGGGCTGCCCAACGCCCGTCTCGACAGAGATATAGACGTAGAAGAAGTTCGCACGGCACTGCAGGACCTCACCAGCAGGTCGGCGGCCGGGCTGGACCGCATCACCAACAAGGCGCTAAAGAACCTCGACGACAAATCCATAGAAAGCCTCACGAGTTATTACAACAAATGCTGGAAAACGGGAACGCTGCCGACGCAGTGGAAGAAGGCCAAGATCATCCTAATCCGCAAGCCGGGCTAGCCATCCGACACGGATAACCTCCGACCCATATCGCTCACATCTTGCGTGGGCAAGGTGTTGGAGCACGTCCTGCTCAACAGGTGGCAAGAATACCTCGAGAAAGAAGATCTCTACACGGAAACGATCATTGGCTTCAGGCAGCATCTAAGTACCCAAGACGCCATGATACAGCTCAAGCACCAGATCATCGACGGCAAAACTGGCGACAACAAAGCAGTACTGGGACTCGACCTACAGAGCGCCTTCGACAAGGTTAAGCACTCAGCGATCCTATCCCAAGTCTCGAAACTCAATATGGGAGAGAGATCATACAATTACATCAAAGACTTCCTCACGGACAGAACGGCCGAGCTCAGAGCGGGGGACCTCCAAGCACAGAAGAAGCTGGGAAGCACAGGCACACCTCCGGGATCGGTCATCTCGCCGGTGCTTTTTAGTCTCGTGATGATAGGAGTGGCCGAAAGGCTCAGGAACATCAAGGAAGTCCGACATACGATATACGCGGACGACATAATGCTGTGGGTGGAAGGGGGCAGCGATGCCCACATCGAATCCACCCTACAGGTGGCCGTTGATACGATCGAAGACCAACTCGACGGAACGGGGCTCAGATGCTCGCCGAGCAAGTCGGAGCTCCTCGTCTACCCGCCCGTCAAGCACCGCAAACCTAAGAGCAGCCCGAGAGAGTACGAGGCAATCAAAGTCAAGACCAGAGAGGGAAACGCGATCCCAAGAGTCAACAAGATCAGAGTGTTGGGGATGACGATCGAGACGCACGGCAGAAACGGCGAGACCGTCACCCGGCTCATTGCGAAAGCGGCGAACGCCACGAGCCTACTCAAACGAGTCACGAACAAGAAAAGTGGAATGAAGAGAGCCTGATCAGAATGATCCACTCGTTCGTCATATGTCACGTAGCGTACGTGGCGGCCTACCACAAGTGGAACAAGAGCGAGAGAAACAAGATAGATATACTCATCCGCAGAGCCTACAAGACGGCACTGGGACTGTTCGAAACAACGAGCACCAAACGCCTCCTGCAGCTAGGGGTGCACAATACGCTGGAGGAGATAGCGGAGGGCCAACGTGCCGCACAGCTCGAAAGACTGTCTACGACCAAGGCCGGCCGGAAAATCCTGGACAACCTGGGAATTGGATATCAAGGCAGGGAACAGACGCAGCTCTCCGTCCCCGATGAGATCAGGCGCAACATCAGAGTGGACTCGGTACCGAAGAACATGCACCCGGAGTATAACAAAGGGAGGAGAGCAGCGAGAGCCAAGGCGCTGATAGACCAGTACGCGGCCGACACGCACGCACGCTACGTTGTCGCGGCTGAATATGCCAAGATACACGGGTTCACGACGGTCGTCGTCGACGCGACCGGCACCGTTCGCACGACCGCCAGCACGAGATGCACCAAGGCAGAGCAAGCGGAGGAGGTGGCCATCGCCCTGGCCATCGCCGACCGCGACTGCCACACAGTGCTATGCGACTCGAGGCAGGCGGTGAGAAATTACGCCAAAGGCAGGATAGCGAAAGAAGCTGTGCGCATACTGCAGACAACCAAAAACGACAGTGGCAGCAGACAAGTGAGAATCAAGTGGTTCCCGGCGCACGCGGGCGAGGCGTCAGACCGCAACGCCAACCACAACGAGACGGCACACGCCGAGGCGCGCGCGCTAACGGACCGCGCCTCGGTCGACTGGCCGCTGTGGTTCAGCACCAAAGACCGAATGACGGACTACAACGAAATAACCAAGGTGTTCCGCCTAGCTCGCAGAACTCTTCCACCCCCTTGCTCGGGGCTCAGTCGAGAGCAAGCCGTTTTATTCAGACAGCTACAGACGGGCTCACTCCCCAGTTCGTTGCTGATGCATAGAATGTATCCCGAGACGCACCCGACAGACAAATGCAGAGTCTGCCGAACGGAGACTGCCGGCTTCGCACACATGCTGTGGAATTGTACCCAGTATCAGGAAGAAGCCAAGTCTGAGAGGATCCCGCCGCGACTGGAAGCAGCCGCAGGGAGCGACAATCAAGAGGAGCAACTCTGGGCCGTCCAGCAGGTCATCAAGGCGCTGGCCCGGCAGGGAACCAGCGAGCCGGCCACGGCGATCGGGGACCCAGGCCGCGCGGCCGGTGCCCAGAGGACGACGTAGGCCCCGTCCGGAGCGCGCGCGCGCGAGTGCGCGTTCTACTGCAGGCCCCGAATAAACGTTTTACCAATCCAATCCAATTGAACGAATATATGCGAAAATAATAGTCAGTAATTGTACATGCATATCTTGCGCGAAATCTTTACCTCAATTTATCGAAAAATGTGAAACGGCTGATGAGCTGCACTCGCATTTCGCATTACAAAGTACCATAATCATCGGCAAATTTTTTCTCTTCTATTACTGGATTCTCAATTTTTTTATTATTGTGTTGTGAATGCAGCATTTTATAATAAATATGGACCTTTTTAGATAGGGAGCAAATGTCTGTTCTGTGCTCAGAGTCTTGAAAGCGCGTCTGTCCACCCTCCGGTAGAAAATATTTTTTCCAGGGTGTCTGTGAAACATAGCTTCCAGAACGCAGGCCGAAAACATATATTTGAAAAGAGTCATTATGAACGCAGTTACAGCACCGCAATCACCCGATTCGGTCATATTTCTCTCCTCCCGATAATAATAATTGGTTCACCGGAAGGGAAAGGCGCAGTATTTGTCACACTTACTCTGTTGACACCTGAACCGCGCCATAATTGTTTTTATTGGTTTCGGAACAGTAGTCGGGCGTCTTACCACCGCGCCGTAATTGAAGGGATGAAGGTGGGAGAGAAAGTGAAAAGAAAGAAAGGGGAGCCATAGTGGAGGGCTACGGAGTACTTTCGACCACCTTTAACGTGCGCTAGTACAACCAGTACTCCTCAGATGGGGCTGGGACAGGTGGGTCACCGCCGCTTGCGGTGGGGGCCAGCCTGCCACAGAATTTTTCTGTTGTAGGCCGTCATTGCACCCGCCACCGATTCGGTGGTGGACGATGGCTGTTGTTGCGGCGCGCGTCTTTCTCTCCCTCTTCCTTTCCTTTCTTCTCTATTTAGTCTTCTGTCTTCTGCCTGCCCCGCCGGAGTGGTGCAGTGGTAAGACGCCCGACTACTGTGCCGGAGTACCCGGGTTCGAACCCGAGCTCGGCGGCTGCGTTTCGATGGAGGCGCACGTTAAAGATCCCCAGGTGGTCGAAATTACTCCGCAGCCCTCCACTACGGCTCCTCTTTCTCTCTTTCCACTTTCACTCCCACCTTCCTCCCTTCCCTTACGGCGCGGTTGCGGTGTCCACAGAAAACAAGTGAGACAGTTACCGTGCCTTTCCCCTGCTATAAATAAATCAATAAATAAATCAGTCTTCTGTCTGCACGAGGCAGCCGAGGTGGCTCAGCTACAGAGCGAGTAGCAGGCTCGTGCATTTTACCGCGATAGCGTTAAGGAGCTCGTGTCGCAGAAAGGCCGGTGTCGTCGGCGTCGGCGGCGTTGGCCATGAGCGATAAATCCCGGCATGCAATTCATAAATAAAAAGCAACTTCGAAGATGGGCTGGGTGACGGTGTGTGAGACGGAGACGCTACCACTCAGCCACGAGTTCGATGCTTGAAACCGGTGCTTGAAAGCTCTTCTAGTGAATGCGGTGTTGCCTTAGAAGCGTGCCCTAGAACGTTATACTGCGGTGTATATCGATAATTATGAGCATGTTACAGAAGTCGCAGTTACACGAGTAGCGAAGTACGTTTCCGCTACATTTCTTCTGCGCTCTGCGCAAATGCAGAGCCATCTTGCAAACACAGAAGAACCCCTCCTCGCAATGTGCGGCGCTGCCCCGACACGTGGCGTGCCACTAGCCCCTGACGTTTCGCCGTGCACCCTCGCGGGTTGTAGAACCTTTCTTTAGATCACTATTTTCGCTCACCCGCTTCTCCCCTTCGGTCCGCGCGGGTACCGGTGCGAGGATGGCCCAATACTCTTTGCGTTTAATAAGTTTTCTCGCTCTCTCCCCTTCCAACATCTAGCGTGCGTCACTCGAACAGGGGTGTTTAGGCGACGCGGCTCCTTTTTCCGCTCACAGCGCGATTGCTAGGTGCAGCGTCTGATGCCGGACGCCTCTGACGTGATCGCTGCGCAGTAGCGCTTCTGCTGGGAAAGCGTCCCCTGCGATGTGTGCCGAGCTGCTGGAAGAGCATACCGAGCGAATGAGTGGGCGGTGCGAACGAGGTGCAATAACGCTATCGCGTTCCACTCTTGAAGGCGAAGCTTAAGCGTCCTCCAAAGTTTTCGTTTCCTTCTTCCTATAGCCATAACAACAACATCATCGCACAGAACACGGACGCCACTTCGTTTCGCCACCATCGAAACGCAGCCGCCGAGGTCGGGTTCGAACCCGGTAACTCCGGACAGTAGTCGGGCGTCTTACCACTGCACCACCCCGGCGGGGCCCTCCCAATCCCTCGCAAATGTTTTTCACTCACCTGCCCGATCGTATTGCCTCCGCGAGTTCAATTCCCCTCCCTTCCTCCGCGGTTGGCGGGAGGTGGGGCGTGGTACTCTACGTGCGCGAAAACCAAACGGGCGAGGGCGCGCACGCCACTGCATTCATTGAACTTAATCCGGCCGTGGCGTGGGAAAATTGCACTTAGAGCGGCGTATACAATTAGTCGCGTGCGCGCATCCAGCCAGACGGGCAAATGGATGACGTTGTCATTTTGAGTCAGCTTAGCGGCCCGACGGGCCAGCGTAGAGAACGGGGAAGCTGGCTTCGCGATGGAGAGTAGGAGAGTTTTGATTTGTATTTCTCCTTTTTTGCGGCGCGCGTATCGCTGTAGCATTTTGCACAGACTATATCCGGTACCTGATCGAAGCGTTGGGCTCCTCTGCATAAAAAACTCATACCATGGACAGTGGCCCTTTAAGCAAGTTGTCCGATAATTTTTGTAATTTCCAGCTGGTGCTGGATTCGTGGGTAGCGTGACCTTTGCAGCCATGCGGTATACATGGCAGAGCTATACTAAAACCTTAATTTGTGGGGTACAGACTGTGCCCGTTTCCAGTCCAATTAGGCACACTTGCATTTGATAGTTACAAATAGAACACCACCGTCACGCGTCTCGCTACGCTTCCGCTGGGTACGGCGATACATAGCTCTCGGCTGCGACGTCGCGTGTGTGTACGGCGCCACGACCTCGTAAAAAGTCGACAACCTTGATACGGATTTTAAAGGAGCGGTCCGATTTCTTTTTTCGCTTTCTCCAAGTTTGTTGCAGTACTACTTATTCGAGATGCACGTGGAAGAATTGTAGTTGTTTATCACATCCTCTAAATCTGATTGACTTTTCCAAGCGCAAACAGGCCATATTTTACGAAGAGAGTGAAAATTCCTAGAGAATATCGCGTCAGCCAGCTGCCTTCACCTATTTGAGGACGAGCCAGAATGGTGTCACGAACACATACGACGCCGCAGCCGCTCAAATCGTATCACCTTACTCGGCTGGGGAAAAAACGCGAGACCTGGCGTGCTTTTCGTGTAAATTATTTTCCGTAGGGAACTGAACAAGGCTCCTGCTTTTGTTGTCGGTGAGCCATTTGGAGAAGTCCTCTTCCCTTGTTGCGGTTAGTCCCACTTCCTGCAGAATCATTATCCTTGATGCCCTTGTCCCTGCACAAGTCCACAGCAGGTGGTGAACATCCACTTCTACAGCTGGCGTGGAACATTTTCGGCTTGTGGTGGGTCCGATGCCTTCTTCAGATTTTCACCGGTATGCTGCCGACGGGGTAAGGGCCGCCCCAGCTCTTATCCTTCTAAGGGAGACCTCCTCCAATCTCATTATCAGGGAGGGGGAAAGTACACGAGGGAATGAGAGCACGTGTACTTTTCCTAGCAGAGCATGCTAAGATAGAAATCGCGGAGCGAGCATCAAAAGGAAGCCTGGGAGGGGGGGGGGGGTGCATTGGTATTTGGAACTTCGTGTGTGAGGAGATAAGATTTTTTCTGCTCAGCGTTCTGCGCATCTTCTTGTGTCCAGTGTATCTGGATGCGTATCTTAGTTTTTTTTTATTCAGTGCGTGGATTTGCTGGGTTACACACAGTGTCTTTGTCACTTTCTTCAGTTGTTTTACGGCGGCTTAGAAGCCTGTATAGATGTGTGCTTCTATTATGGAATCTATTCTATTTATGGTCTCCATAGCATCGCGGATTGCATGTAGTTCCATCACAAGCGAGTCCGGGTATTCTGATACATATTAATTATGTACTTTTAATTCACTGCTTGTTGGGCTAGTACCTGCTGTTCTACAGCCATTTTCTATCATTGATGCGTCCGTATATGCAATGCTGCTAGTTGCTAATCGCTGCAGCAATGTTTGCCATTGCTAGTGAAGATAGGTTTCTGCACTCAATTAAGAGCTCTCAGGCGAATTTACCATTTTACAGCGGCAGGTAGAAGACATGTAAACAGTTTGCCGTCAAATAATGTTTCGTATTCACGCTAATTCTGATTTTCAGCGCTCATAGATTGCCGTTTGTTCACCTTTCTTGCTTTAAGTAACATCCTTGCGGGCCAGTACGTGACGCCATGACTGCATGATGCTTTCGCAGTGACCTTAACAGGCTTAGCATCATAATGCGTATTAAGGTGTACCACAGAGAAAGAATGAATAAGAGAGGACGCTCCCATAGACCCCAGCGGCCCAATTGTCTCTAGCGCGCCTAGCGGTAGGTGAGAACTGGCCCCCATACTTTCGGCTGCTTCCTGTTCTGGTTTCACTGGTGCGAATTTGCGCTGCGCAGTGGATTTTAGCGCCCCCAGGCACACACTTCTAGTTTCGGTTTCACTGGCACAAATTCTGAATTGCGTGCGCGTTACCCACGTTTGTCTGTGGCCTGAGGTGGATAGAATGTCTCATGTAATTCCGTCTGCAAATTTCGTTGTCCCGAAATTATTTTGAATGTTAGATGTACAGAAACGTGTATACTTATAACAGTCAGGCGTGCATTCATAAATCAACAAAGCTTTGTTCTGTCTGGCGCGATTGTCTTCTGTATGCTGCAAGCAGTCATTCAGCATGCAATATTAATAGACAGAACACCGAGGGCCCTTTTTATTTCAGGGCAAGATAAAAAGTGAGCACAACATCTGGGCACAAACCAGGACCAGCATGGCGGAGAATCGCTCTACAGAAAGGCAGCTGTGTTCCATAACATAATCAAATCTGTGTAGATATAAGTACAGTGAGAACACAAAACAAGAAAGTCAACACATCTATAGTTCTTGCTGAAAAAAAAAGTAAGACAAGATGGGCATGCTCAAAAGTACAGGTAATGCTTTGCAGCTTGTGCAAAGATTGAACAATAAACGCTGTTCCAATGTCGGCAGCCCGTGTCCCTCTTCTATGCACCGCTTTGTCACAATTTTGAGTACTGCGTGACCTGTCCATCATGGTCAGCAGTCTAACTATCATGAAGACAAAGGAACTGTAGTTGCTGTAGTCCCCAGTGTCTTGGTGTCTCGTGATATGCGAAAGAAACTAATTCCAGGCTTCTTGTGCCTTCTGCCGTTGCTCTGGCATCATGACACTGAGCAGTAGCTGTCGTAGAAAGAGTCGGACGGCATGGCAGAATGGTCTGAAAAATGTCAATACACGCACGTGTTATTCTGAATTACCAAACCATATTCACATATATTATGGTGAGGCAGGCCAAACGTAAATACACATATTTATCGCGCCTCTGCTCATATTCACAGCAGAAACGCAGTAGAAAAGATCTCCACAATACAGAAACACGGGCACAATAGGATTTGACTCTAAATAGGAATTTACTAGGGGCGCAGATAAAGTATACCCGAAATATAACATGAGGCCTTTCGGAATTTGAAATACGCGCCAATTCAGCGCCTGCGCAAGCATAAGGCGTGTAGTATGTTTCACTAAGAGCAACAAAAAATTGCCGGCAGTTGTCAGAGTAATAAACAGGCTCAGGGTTTCATTCGAGGGGGTACCCAAAAGAAACCGAACTAATTTTTTGGTGGGCAGCGCTTTCGTATTACCGTGTTTTGCCGCTAGGAGTGCATCGAGTGAATATTCCAGAGCCAGTCAGCCGAGTTGCGTCTCTGAAGGTCAGACGTGCTAGCTTCGGTGGAGTTTATAGTGACAACTCTTTTCTGTGAGGGCCGTTTTTTTAATGGCTGATTTTCTTGAACAGCATGCGGCGGTGCGATTGCGCTTTCTGCTAAAACAAATGAAACAAACTCTTGAAACGTTAAAAACGGCGTAGAAGGGTTATTCTATGGGGAAAACTCAGGTGTTTGAGTGGTTCTACCGTTTCAAAATTGGTGAAATCTCAATTGATGACCAAACCCCGTTCTGGTCGTCCTTCCATGGCCCGAACAGATGAAAATGTATAAATAATTCGTGCAATAATCAATATTTGACCAAAAATATCATCGCCCCTACTCCTCACCGCCCATACTCACCGGACCTTGCCCAGCGTGCCGTTTTTTGTTTCCCAGAATGAAAAAAATACATGAAAGGAAAGCGTTTTGCTGATGTTGCGAAGGCAAAGAAAAAAACGACGCAGGCGCTGTCAAGCATCACAAAAGATGAATTTAAACAATTTTTTGCAAAGTGGAATGAAATATTAGACAAGTGTATTAGTGCAAGTGGAGAGTACTTTGAAGGAGATTGAAGGTTTGGGCTTAAAATGTGAATAGGTTCGAAAGGAAATAAGTTCGGTTTCTTATGTGTAAACCCTCGTAAATGCGCACCACTTTGCCCTTAAGCTGCACCGCGAAATAAGAGCCCTCTGGCCCCTCATCCTTTCCTCTTACTTTTGTAATCAAACCTGCATTGGCGCCGCGCTTTAAATGCTTTACTGCGCCTTATAAAAACATGTAAAAACACAACACTCACAGGTAACGTCGGTTCCTCGTCCAATGCACAAAATACTGGTAGTCCCTCCACTACCTAAGAACATGCACCCGGAGTTTCACCTGCAGCGTCGGGTAGCAAGAGCCCAATCATTAGAGAAATACTATTCCAGTCTACCAAATACGACATATGTGGACGCAGCAGAATACGGCAATCAGAGAGTCTATGCCCTGGCACTAGTCGATCACAAGTATCGCTTACAAAATTCAGCGACGGTAAACGAAGTACGAACGCCAGAGGAGGCAGAAGAGGCGGCTGTAGCTCTGGCGATTGTCACGACGGACTCCAAATACATCTTTAGCGACTCCAAAACAGCCATTAGAAATTTCGCAAAAGGTAGAATTCATCAACCAGCAGCCAAAGTTTTGACATTTTTTTATTACTCTAAAAACGCACGTTCGACCAAAATTTTGTGGGTCCCCGCACACGCGGGTCATCCTGGAAACGAGGCGGCGCACCAGTATGCCGAGGATTCGCCGTAGGCCGGAAGGTGCGTTACCCCGAACTAAGATCGGCTCGCGAGAGAGACCCTACGTACAGAGGAATTACGAATTGGTATAAAACCAACAGACTGAAATATCCGGAGCCCCACTGTACACTCAGCAAATCACAACAAACACTAAGAAAACTTCAAACAAATACGTGCTATAATCCGTATAAGCTAGCACAATGGTATCCAGGCGAATACAGCCCCTCATGTTCACTTTGCAGTGACCAGAGGGCAGATCTCGAGCACATCATGTTTAAATGTGAAAGCATGCATCCGCCGGAGGGCCTGCAGACCTCCTCCTGTGCTGACTCTTTATATCGGTGTTTTCAAGCAGAACAATTTGGAGGACGCTTAGGCTTCGCCTTTAAGAATGGAACGCGATAGCGTTATCGAGCAACTCGCTATACTCATTTTTATTTATTAATCCTTCCGGGACGTAGAAGCGCTGCCAGCCACCTAGCCGAACCTAGCGGGCCTCAAGTTGCAGTCGTAGTTCGTTGGCAGAGAGCCGGCGCGGTCTAAGACCATGTCCTGTCTATTTATTCCCCTCCAGGGTGGTGCAGTGGTAAGACGCCCACTGCACCTCAAAACGGGAGACTATAAGCAAATCGACTTCATTATACGAAACGCAGTTAAAAAGGCGCTGGGCCTGCTCCAAAGCACTTCCACAGAACGTCTTTTGCAATTAGGGGTGCACATTACAGCCGAAGAACTCCTTGCCGCCAAACGCGCCACCCAGATATATCGACTTGCAGCAACCCGCACGGGCCAGACGGTTCTTATGGACCTTAACCTGACTAGCCAGCAAGGTCTCGTACAAAAACAGGCTATACCGCCCGGGTGGTCAGACTCGTTCATAGCCAATCCCCTACCCCGCAATATGCATCCTCTGTTCCACCAAGGGCGCCGGAAGGCGCGGGCCAAATGCATCCAGGAAAAGTACGGGACGGACACTGAATCCTACTACGTAGACGCAGCAAAGTCAGAAGCGGGGTACACGGTCGCGGTTGTGATTCACCAACAACAACTGGTTGATGCCCTCACCATCTGCGATGACAAAATAGAAATGGCGGAGGAGGTGGCCATGGCTTTAGCCGCCACGCATACCACCTGCGCCTATTTAATAGCAGACTCTATGGCTGCCTACCGCAACTACATCAAAGAGCGAATATGTCCCCAGGCGGCCAGAATATTGAAAAATTATGGACACCCCGAACAAGACAAATGTCTCGTCTGGACACCGGGACGTCAAGGCGTGGAAGGGAACGAGTGCGCCCATGCCGCTGCCCGAGCTCTCCTCCCCCGGGACTCGACCCCTCCATCCTCCACACCGCCCTATCCCGGCCCTCTGGCGAGGTATGCGGAGAGGTTACAGCACTGCAGACTCTCTCGCAGAAAATATCCACCCCCAGCCAAAAGGCTCTCCAAAGCGGAGGAAGTTAGATGGCGACGCCTACAGACAGGTACATATAACACGCCAGCCCGTTTAAACACAATACACCCCGGGTTCTGCGACCCAAAATGCAAATATTGCGGGGAAAAGGCAGGCCTGCACCACATGGTGTGGACCTGCCCACACAATCCTCCAGATGATCCGAATGCAGTGCCAACAATTGAGGGTTGGGAGGCTGCCCTATCCAGCTCTGGACTAGAGGCCCAACGGGCCCTCGTGACACGTGCGCGGGTAGCAGCGGTAGCCGCTGGAGTCCCGGACTAGGGACCCCACCTACACATCCCCCTCCCTTAAATATACTTAATAAAGTTTTTCACTCACTCACTCACTCACTCACATGGTAGAATTAGTATGGTAGCGTAACTCCCATAGAAGCCTGCGTGTCAACTCTGAGCGAGGCTTTAGTTTCCCGGCGCCCCCTGCGAGCTGTGAGGCAAAACGAACACGTGACGTTACTTGCGTCACAGTGACGTACTTTTGGAGGGAGTTTGTCTTTTTACTTATGAACGAAAAAGAAGGCCGACAACGACGGCGGCAGAACGATGCTCGGATAAGGCAGAAAAAATGGACACCGTAACTATTCACCCAACTTTATTTGACATGGATTTCTACTGTCAAGTTTTACGTTAACTGAAATGTTACGGCATTTTTAACCACCTTATCATAGCATCGTTCTGCCTCCGTCGTCTTTAGCCTAGTCTTTCGTCGCGCGTCATGTAAACGCATTCTGGGGCTTATTTTTTTGGGCACGTTTGTGAACAAGGGCCTTCAAGTAAATTCGGCAAGCACATGGATAGAATCACCATGGCTTGAGGGACTTCACGAAGGGCATAGATGAGTGAAGCTGTGCTGCATAGAAAGTCAGGCATTATTAATTCACTATTACTTACATAGACGCTTCACGACAATGCAAACCTTGAATGAGCGACCACCGCTCATTCGTCACGGTGTTCATGAAATCCTCGTGATAACAAAATGACCTGAGCGTAGGTCTCCAAACGAGACGCGGTGAGATTATAAAGGGTAAAAGATCTTGCTAACAAACAAAGTACATGTCAGTGTCAAAGAACAAAAAACAAACGAACGGAATAACTAACGCTAGCGCTAGAACACCAACCTGTAAGAGCTTAAGTAAGCAATTCAAATGGGATTGCTTGTATTTAGAAGTTATTGCGTCTGAGAAGTGGAACTATCTGCGATATAGCTTCGCCTCAATAAATCTCGCCCTGATGACGATTCCACTATTTTACTCGCGCTTCATTTGCCACTGAGAGGAGAGTCAATGTGAAGCTAAACATTTACAACTTAAACATTTAACAGGTTCATGAGAAAGATCCCACTGACAATAGGAACATCCCTGTGATAACAGCACAAGCACGTTTAGCGAACGTTGGTGCGGTAATACGACGCAGTAAGCAAAACACGCAGCAGAGGGAGCGGAACGGAAGGCTTTGCGCAATGCGACACGCGTCTTTGGGGCAATAAAATCTCACCTTCACCGTTCAATTGAAACATGCAGCGATACGCCGCTCATGCAGACGTGTATCCCTAAAACAAACCACCACTTTTGCGACTTGCCTGGGAGGCCGAGCTGGCAGAGCCGAGCCACCGAGCTCTACTGCAGCGTTGTCCCATCGTCCGGAAATACGCACGTGCAGCGGCAATCGGTTTCTCATCGAGCACACACAGTATTCGCCTTGCTGTAAAGCTCTACCACAACCAGCAGAATGAAATACTGACTGTTTGGTACAGATACCCCACTCTGTACGCAGCACGCAACGATTAACGTTGAACCGGGGCCGATGACGCACCCATTCCGCGGATGAAAAAAGCTTTGGTCTGAGCTTTGGGCAATTACGCAGCGGATACTAAATGGCTGAGAGAGGCCGTTAGAAACAAGTTAAAATAATATTCTAAATGTGACACGTTTTTTCTTACGCAAGAAACAACAACTGTATTCATTCCTGCGCGCGAATATTATGTTTACTTTCTAGTTCTTTTGAGTTCTGGCAGATCTTATTTTCTGCTCTTTAGTAATTGGCCTCACAGTTCGCAAGGGCCCCTTATCATCGAGTTGATGCCGCTGGCAATAGGCAGCTGCACGCGTTTTCTTCCAAGTTACGCGACCATTTCAGCTGGCCTTGCGCCCGACTGCTGTGCCGGAGTTCCCGGGATCGATCCCGACCACGGCGGCTGCGTTTCAATGGAGGGTAAACGAAGAGGCATCCTCTGTGCTGTGCGATGTCAGCGAACGTTAAAGATCCCCAGGTGGTCGAAATTACTTCACAGCCCTCCACTACGGCTCCCCTTTCTCTGTTTCCATCTTCCCACCTCCCTTCACCTACGGCGTGGTTCAGGTCAACGTTTATAGATATAAACGTAGGTTCAAGTGTCCACAGATCGTGTGACAGATACTGCGCCTTTCCCTTCCTGTAAAACAATTACTATTATTATTATTATTATTATTATTATTATTATTATTATTATTATTATTATTATTATTATTATTATTATTATTATTATTATTATTATTTTATTATAATAAAAGCCTTCAGTATATCTTCGTACCAGTACTGACTGCCATATTTAATAACTGTTTAAA
>JAJIZL010026388.1:53043-86261 GCA_023969395.1 Amblyomma maculatum
TTGTATTCTAAATAGTACTTTATCACATATAACTCCCACTTTCTAGCCTTAAATTGTATTTACTTCACTTTTTGCTTTTTCTCCTGTTCAATGCTGTCTGTATCTTGAACTACTTTTTATCCGTTTCTTGCTTATATTTCAACTTTAAACTTTATATTCGAATCTTACTGTCCCTTGTTCAATTTTACTTCTTTATTGTATTATTCTGTATTTCTAGCCTGTGTTTTAAGTACCATGCACTTGTTGCGCCTGGAATGGTTGTTTATTTTATGTATATTTCTATATTACTATAATCAATGCAGTTATCTGTTTTTTTTTCTCTTCTACCTACCGTTCTTTTTTTTTTTTCTTTATTTCCTGGTGTGCTAAAAAATTCTCTCACTGTGTATATAAGTGATGATACTCATTGTTTGCTTAATTTCCGTGATACTTTTCGTCTCAGTTTCATTTCATGTATTATTTATTTCTTTTTTTTTGTGTTCTCTCTGTGTGTGTAAACATGTTTGTGCTTTTTCATTTTTTTTTGTGCTGCAGCACAAAGACCACATGGTTGTTCCTGCGCACATTAAATAAAGATTGATTGATTGATTGATTGATTGATTGATTGATTGATTTTTATATTATTATTATTATTATAGTTTATCTTATTCCGTGCGCCACACGCATGATGGCGCTACGTGCACACCAAACGAAGGGGAAGTACAGCGGAAAAGTAATTTGCCACTCGCTTAACTGCGTGTTCTGTAATTCTGTTTTTTACATGCTCATAATTATTATTATACGCCACAATACACTTCTCTAAAGGACATTTCTGAGACAACACCGCAATCAATAGACGCGCCTTTGTCCATTGAAACCATCTAGCTGGCGTGGCGGAGTGAAATGTTCACTCGTGTATAGGGCACAAGTTGTAGCCCTGCTCTTGCAGCTGTGACGTCACACCACTAGCCGCGCCGCGCGCGGCGGGCCCAGGAGTTAGACAGCAGCCACCACGCGCGGCCTCGCCTCGCGAAGGCACAAGTTGGGCCCCTGGTTTTTGCGCAGATGGTATGACGTCATAGCATAGGTCAAGCTAAAGGTCAATGGTAGCTACCGTGGCCTCGCCTCGCGAGGAGCTGAAAGTGAAAGTAGTATTGCTTTCTCAATAAAATTAAGTCCACATATATGCTGAAATAGTGGCCTTTTACTCGTTATCGCCCTCTGGCATTGGGCGAGAATACTAGACGCTTGCGTAGTTCTGACGTACTTCCTGCGGCCAGTTTCAGCTGTATTTACTGTGCACAACATTTTGCTTAAATAGCGCACATCGACAATCTTTGAAATATATGTAATTGTTGTCAAGTTCAATAAAGACGGCGCCTTCAGGCCACAAAAGAAAGCTTGCATGATTGCACGCCACGAATCAAAATTTTCCAACGTTTTCTTGGGCTACTTGCATAGAATGACAGTTCTCATCCGTCCTTCACGTTTCGTTTTTTATAGTGTCCCTGGTTGTTATATAAAATTCGGCGCATCCAAAGGTGCACAAAATTATGTACGATTTATGCACTACAAAACGCAACGTTAAGCACTTTTGACCGAGTGCTTGTAGAAAATGCATCAGAGGAACTCTTACTGCCGAAATTCCTAAAAAAACCCTAAAACTATAATGCCCAACCTGCAAATTACGTGCAAGGAGATTTCAAACTGCTGCAATGGAAGGGACACGCAAGAGCTGAAGCTCGCGCTCTTTGCCAAGAAAGGAAGCGTGCCTTCTGACATTGCTCGTAATTAGTGTGATACGCTTCCTCGGACATATGTAACATTTTCAGCCTTTCGAAGCTTCCTCGCGTGATCGTATAACTGCATGCCGGCAGTCACTAAAACTTAAATTTTAACTGGTCGCTTCTGCTCAAGTGCCGCGGTTACCTCAAAATAAAACTGAAAATTTTCCTACTCTGCATTATCCGAAATGCTTTTTTCTCGTACCTGACGTTTTTGATTTATGTCCTTGTGGCTATCAAAGAAAAAATATGCATGAAAACAGGTCTTCGGAAGTTTACTAGTTTATTGAATATATGCATCCAGTAGACTCTGTGCCGTGGCCACATTTTTGGGGGAATTACACTTCACTGTCATGAGTGAAAATTATAAAAACAAACTTGTATACTTTTCCTTTGTTATTGAAACGTTTGCCGAATGAATAATATAATAACAGAAATAACTGATTCACAGTAAGGGAAAGGCGCAGTATCTGTCACGCGCTCTGTGGACGCCTGAACCGCGCCCTAAGAAAAGGGAGGAAGGTGGGAACGAAATTCGAAAGAGAGAAAGAGGAGCCGTAGTGGAGGGCTCCGGAGTAATTTGGACCAACTGGGGATCTTTAACGTGCGCTAACATCGCACAGCACACGGACGCCACAATTCGTTTATAAGGATAATAATAATTGGTTCACAGGAAGAGAAAGGCGCAGTATTTGTCACACTTGCTCTGCGGATACCTGAACCGCGCCGTAAGGGAGGGGAGGAAGGTGGGAATGAAAGTGGTAAGAGGAGCCCTAGTGGAGGGCTGCGGAGTAACTTCGACTACCTGGGGATCAACGTGCGCTGACATCGCACAGCCCACGGACGCCACTTCGTTTCGCCTCCATCGAAACGCAGCCGCCGCGGTCGAGTTGGGGGCGCTATTAGCGCGCGAAGCGAGAGGTTCCGCCAAAATTTTGGTTGGGGCCACGGAATTTGGACCGCAGCCCCATCTAACCAGCCGCGACTGTCTGCGTGAAGTTGGCAGATACCTGTGAAAACCACACGCACACAGGTGGGACTATTTAAGCCTGTCGTTGGGCCGATCTTCACTTGCGTATCGTGGCGGCGACGCTAGGCCTAACGGATGCGCCGCAGCACGGTCGTGAGTGAGTCGCCCAACCGCGGCAAGATGGCTAAACAGCCGCCACGTGGATACGACCCAGGCACCCTGTCCTGGGCCGAGATTTCGGCACCTTCGCCTGATACCCCAGATTCTGCGCCCATCGAGAACGAGAGGCTATTCGTTAGTCGAACGCCGCTCCCGCAGGCGGAACGCCAGCTCCAAGAAGACGGACGCCAAATTGGCTGGCTCCTCAACACAGCAAGACGCTGCTGCGCGCGCTGCAGCACTTTACGGCGGGCCCTCACGTATGACCGGACCCGTTTGGAAACCAAAACCGCTTCGGCGGCTACACCCCGAAGACATAGTTATCATCCTTAAGCCCCGGGTGACCGTCGATCTCAAGGATGTGTACCAACATGGCGAGCTGGGAGCAGCGTTCGCGGCCTACATGGGCACCCAGGCCGCAGCATCGCTCAGCCTGTTCCTCACGTGGGAGCAAAATCTCATCGTCGCAGGCACCCGACAACCGCACGTCGCGGACAAGCTTCTGCAAAATTTCGAAATTGACTCATCAAAGGGTCGGCTCCCAATGTACGGCCAGCTGAAACTCACTGGTGATGTGTGTCGCGGCGTCATCACCGTAGCCAACTACGAGACCAGTGAGTCACTACGAAACAAGATCCAGTACCATGCTGGAGAGCTTGCTGACATCTGCAAGCTTGGAAACTCAAACGTCGCGGCGCTCACTTTCGTGGGCAAAGTGGTGCCGCGATTTATTCATTATAATTCTGAAGTGATCCTTGTGCGTGCCTACAAGAGAACTGTCCCGGCCTGCGTGAGGTGCGGCACTGTGGGCCACCGGGCGGACACATGCCCCTGCCCGGACAATGGAAAGTGTGGCCTGTGGGGAGAAACGGTACCTGTCGCCGACGGGGTTAAGGCAGGCCGCGGAAAGTCAGGGCCACTTCCGTCCCGTCTAATTCGCCCAAGCGGGGGCGAAAGGAGGAAAGAAAAAGCTGGGAGGAGGACTTCTCCCTCGCGCCTAAATTTTCCCCTCGCACTGACGGCGCCGCCGACTGCGCTGCGTGGCTTGCTCCGTCCTCGCGTGAACCGCTGTAGCCGTTACGACTCCGCTCATTTTGAATTAGAACAGTCGTCTGCGTCGGTCGTCGGCGTAGCCTAGCGCTGTGAATTCGCTGCGTGTTGGCTTATCGGCCAAAGTCGCGATTTTTCGTCGCGGTTCTTTTACTCTGTGCATCTCATTCCTGCTGGCTCTTCGCCCCTTCGTGAGACGAGAGACTTGTCTGCGTGCACCTCCAGTTCCGTGGACCCATCTCGTCTGCTGATTGTGCTGGCCATTACAGTCGGCGATATCCGCTGTGTTTCGTGTTGTTGAACTTGTTACTTTCATGTACTGTGGAGAGACGTGCGTTTCGAAGAAGACGGTTCTTCCAGGAAGGGTAGTGTAAATTTTTAATCATGCATTTTGGTTATGTATAGCACAGTGACATGTGATTACTTGCATCAAATACCAAAATAGGTAACTAGAACGCAGGTATTTGCTCATGTTTCTACATTGCTTTGATGGTATGGAATGCGTAGGATGAACATGTGCATCATTTATTTAATTTCATATCAACTGTACACATGCTGACAGAAGCAGTGCCGGCAAACTGGGTTATTTTGTAGTGATAAAGCAAGCATGCAGGATTACAATGTTAGCGCAGAACACATAACACTACTGTAAACTGTTAGCTATGTAAAGTGCGTGTGTGTGAGGGATACTTTGTCGCAATCTTTTCATTTTCTGTTTCACGTGCACTTAATAAAAATGGGAAACGATATCTGCTGTTCTCTGTGCTATTTCTATACTGCGGTCGGGTACGCTTGCTCGCGAGCGCCTGCGCCCTCGAGAGCGCTATGCATGTGGTTTTTCTTTCCATCACACTGTTCCTGCCGCGAGCCGGTCGCGCCGCGGCAGAACGATGATGCGGTAGAAAATCCACGGGCAGAGCGTTTTCCTGGGCACGGGCGCACGCGAGCGCGCGACCCGCGCTGCTTGAAGCAACCTACCGACACCCCCTTCAGCGCACCGTTTTTTTGGACCAGTCCGCTATACGGCCTCCCCCGTCAAGTCCATTTTTTACGCGCCCCCTCCCGCTGTAATCTTCTAATGGGGAGTTTGGCGCTAGCGTCTGTAATTCGTGGCCGCTGGGAGATATAGGGAGTTTCACACCCCTGGTTAAGGCACCTCACGAATGCACTCCATCCTGTGCAGTCTGTGAGCAAGCCCACCCTACCAACTCCCGCGACTGCGCAGGAAAATTCCGCCAGCTCAAGGTTCCCGGCCCCAAGACCAAACGCCGTGAGCCCCCAGCAAACCAGCACCCTGGTAAACAGCCAAGGCATCTAGCTTCAGGCGGCAATGGCGGAACGCCGCCTGGTGCTCCCGCCACCGACCTCAAAACGCCGCCCGGGAAGAAAGCGCCTCCACCGCCACCGCCCAGCGGCACGGACACCTACCACTTCCCAGCCCTCAAGACGGACGGCGCTGCCGGCGCCCGGGCATTAGCGCCCCAACATGGCAAACAAGCCTGCCCTCGTGACAGTGATCTCCGCGATGGAGGAGCGCTTATCCTCCAAAATGCGATCTATGATCGAGACCGCTATGGACCAGATCCTCACCAAGGACATGTCATACCCGCGGTGGTCTCAAAACACATCTCGGACAATCCCCGCCTCCTCCATCGGTCGGGGCCTATTAGGAACGTATCCCGTCCTGCAAAATTCCACCATCGGATCATTGATTCAGACAATGAGGAAAGCTGCCCCGCTCCTGTCACCACCCCCGTGGTACCGCAGGTAGCTGGCTCTGGGGCGGCCACTCCCTCATCCTCCTCCCAAAAAATGTTTAATCATGGCGAGACACCTTAATCAAAGGCGTTCTCCCACCTCCAATTCGGCCTTCTCAACTTTAATATCACAATGGAACTGTAGAGGCTTTAAGGACCGCACTAAGCGGGCCAATTTCCGCCTCTACCTTGAAACCTTCGAGTCTGTACCAGCCGTGGTTGCCCTCCAGGAGCCAGGCCTGGGCGCCACACTCAAATTACACGACGTTCCAACAGGATCCCGCGTCTTGTATTCTCGTACACAAAGCATGCACAGCCAACTTAGTGGATCTCGATCTCCAAATAGATTATTCCTATGTAATGGTTACCATCCTACCACTCCGCCGCAGGGACCCGCCACTGCATGTACTCAGCGTATACCGCTCTCCAAAAAAGCGAGTGACATTCGCGGACCTCTTCAGCAGTGCTAAGAGTAGCGGGTCGCGATCCTCTCCTGATCGTGGGGGACTTTAATGCTCCCAGTCAGCTGTGGGGGTAACGCAAGGAGGAGTCGCGCGGACGTAAGCTCACGGAACTTGCGCCCACGTTGGGCCTCACCCTCCAGACTGACCCCGTCCACGCAACACGGTTAGGAAACTCCGTGACACGGGATACGTGTCCGGTCTTAACCTTCACTCGCAACATAAAACACGCAGACTGGCTCAACACCGAGTAAACCCTCGATAGCGACCACTGCATCCTTAACATTACAATACACACACGCCCGCTCAAACGTCCCACAACACAAGCATGTATCCCAGATAGGACACAATTTAGGCAAACTTTTGACTCACTTGATAGCACACCCATTTCCGAGCAGGGCTACTCAGCATGGTCCCAAAAGCTGCGGACACACCTTAGCTCGCATGAAACGCAGATCCAGCTTTCAGAGGCGGTCACGGACGTTGATAACCACCTTCTACACCTCTGGGAAGCCCGTCGCAGCCTCGTCCGCCGTTGGCGACGCCAGAAACACAACCGCAAGCTTAAAGCTCGAATTGCCGAGCTCACCCAGAAAGCGGCTGAGTACGCGGCCCAACTCGCCGACTCCAACTGGGTAGATAGATGTAACACGGCCGCGCGACAAATGTCCAGCCGCAACACATGGCGCCTCTTTCGAGCCCTCATCGACCCAACCCAAACACGAACCGAAACACAGAAACATTTGCAGAGAGCCATGCATGCTTTCTCTGGCAACACGACTCAACTGGCACAGAAACTCAGGGACCAGTATCTGTGTACAGCCCAAGACCCCCGTGAATCAGCATACTCTTATGCAGGCAGAAAGAACGCAGAGCTGGATCAACTTTTCCAGCTCCATGATCTGCGGGCGGCTCTTGCCAAAGTGACAGGGGGCACTGCCGCGGGAAGGGATAAGGTCACCGTCACGCTATTGGCGAACCTGCCCGACTCGGCATACCAGTCCCTCCTCGATATGAATGCAATTTGGCGCGGGGACACCCCCCTACCAAGCGACTGGAAAACGGCTCTGGTAACCTTTATTCCTAAATCAGGCAAACTAATTGACACAGATAACCTCCGCACCATCCCTCTCACCTCCTGTGTGGCCAAACTAATGGAGACGATACTACGGGACCGGCTATCTGAATATCTTGAAGAAAAACATGTATTCGCTTACACCATGTTCGGATTCCGCCCACACAGATCCGCTCAAGATGTCCTCCTGCAACTCAATCGGGAAGTCCTTGACCCACTCGAATGCCCCCATTATGACCGGGTAGTACTCGCCTTAGATCTCAAAGGGGCATTTGATAACGTAACACACGAGATCTTACTCACTAACCTAAGCCAGACCGACTGTGGCCTCAACACATTCCAATACATAAAGCAATTTCTCACTGATCGTCAATCCTACATTCGCATCCAAGATAATGAGCATGGTCCTTACCTACTCGGCACGCGGGGAACCCCCCAAGGCGCGGTACTTTCCCCGCTGCTCTTCAATTTGGCTATGATGCACCTGCCTGCCCAGCTCGATGGTGCTACTGGTGTGCAGCACGCCCTGTATGCCGATGACATCACCCTGTGGGCTACGCATGGCAGCATAGGGGACATTGAAACCGGCCTGCAAACAGCGGCGACGATAGTCGACCGGTCAGGAACCCGATCAGGAACCCGATTTTATTCCAGCCTACACCTTCAAAGATATCACGATGTACTATCAGAATTGTCATCGCCTTTACCCCAACCCCTGTAAAGGCCTCAAAAAGGCGGATGAGCGGCTCCTTCTCCGCCTTTTCACCAATACATTCCTGTGCCCGGCAGCACTAAAACATTTGACCCCTCCTTTAGTGGCAGCTGCCCACACTGTGGAGCGGTGTCTTCTGACATCTATCACATGGTGTGGACCTGCCCCTATAATCCGTTTGTACCCCCTCCCCAACCCAACCCGGGAGGACTGGGAGGCGATCCTGCTCGGCTGCCATGACTTACAGGCCCAACAAGCCTTAGTCGGGCGCGCCCGGGCGGCGGAAACCGCCACTGGGGTCCCAAACTAGGGACCTCCACCTAGTGCTTGTAAGGACCGGTCCCATATAAGCCGATCCGAACATACATCCAGGCATTTGTATAGGTAATAAATGTTCTTACCACTGCCGGTTGGGTTCCAACCCGGGAACTCCGGCACAGTAGTCGAGCATCTTACCACTGCACCACCCCGACTTTTTTTTTCCTTTATTGCATGATTGGTACAAATACCTCAGTAAAAGGACGTGGTTGCCATGCCCCTTAGCTGACAACCGTGTCTAATGGACTTTCATTACCACAAGTTCGCCCATCAGACTCAAGACCTCCGCAGCGTCTTGCTGCTTCAAAATTTCTTTTCGTTTATACGCTTGTTCAACAAAATAATCACATACAGATCGTGCATCGACATCACAGTGTCTATACGACATCCTACTCCGCCAAATACTGTGAAGGCCCAATAGCATGATGAGGTCCTACTGAAAATCATTAACAGTTGTCAAGTACCGAATTCCACGTGGCGTCAATGGCAGGTCTTTTTTAAGTGTCCTTTGTAACACACCCCAGTAACACACCGCATCCCAACAATCCAGGAACACGTCCTCAACTGTTTCAGGTTTCCTACATAGTAGAAAGTTTGAGCCCCAAGGTACAAAAAGGCCCTTTTCTTCAATCCATGTTTTGACTGGGAGGGTTCCTGTATGCAATTTAAAAAAGAATGCTTTCACGCCCGCTGCAACAGTCATGTTTTTAACTCGCTTGAGCACGTCTTTCCCTGGGCCTTCACAGTATAAGGTTCTGTACAATGGTGCTGGGAACAATTATGAAATAAGAGCCTTGTACAGCCGCTTAGATGGTACCGTCGCTAAATACTCTACAGAGTACCGCACGCGCATTGTGCCCCGTCGGGGTGGTGCATGCACAATTCGTTTCGCCTTCGTCATTTCATACACATGCAACCTCAGGCCACTTGCACACTGGCGCATGGAAACAAGAAACTGTAGATTTTTTTTGCACGGAATGTGTGAGAAAGTTTCAAATGACAAAGCGTTCTCCATAAATTTTTCGCTTAACCTGTTTGTCTGTGTGTTTTTTGGCACCTTTTTTTCTTCTATTTCTTTTATGTATTCTTCTACTTCTTCTATTTTCTCTTCTATGAATGTTGCATTTTATATTATAGGCATCTTTAGATGGGAGGCAAATGTCTCTTCTGTGCTCAGAATGTTTAAGTAATTTGTGCGGTAAATTTCGTAATTTCCAGCTGGTGCTTGATCCATGTGTGGTGTGACATTTGCAGCAATGCGGTATATACGATAGAGCCTACTAAATTGTTAATATTCTGGGTTTTGATTGCGGCCGTTGTCAGTCATATTAGGCTCGCTTGCATTTCATAGTTATAAACAGAACACTACCGTCGCGGATTTCGCTGTCTCCGCTGGGTACGGCGAGACCCAGTGCGCGGCTGAGACGTGCGTGTGTGCACAGCAGCATCACCTCGCAAAGATGGACCCCACGAGAATGTGCTGTTCCTAGCCCAACGGGGTTGGGACGCAGGTGAACCCTTCTCGCGGCGGGGGCTAGCCAGCAACCAAATTTTTATCTCTTGTAGGCTATCATTGCACCCGCCACCGCTTACGTGGCGGACAACGGCTGTTGCGGCGCGCGTCTTTCTCTCCTTCTTTTTTTTATTGCCAAAGCAATACTACTATCACTTTTCAGCCCTTCGCGTAGCGAGGCAGTAGCTACCATTGACATTTAGCGTGACCTTTGGCGCACCGCCAACACAGCTGCGCAAAAACAGGGCCCCCAACTCGCGCCCTCAACTCGCAAGGTGGTAGCTACCAACCGCGGCCTAACTCCCGCTCCTTCCACGAGAGGCGCTACAGCTGGAGTGACGTCATCCCATCGGCCGCAAAAGCAGAGGCCCCAACTCCAGCCGTCGGCTCGCAAGGCGGTAGCTACCAGCCGTGGCCTTTCCTGCTCCCTCCGTGAATGAGCGCTATAGCTGGAGTGACGTCATCCCCGAGACTTTTGTGAGACCATTTTGAATGACGTTTGGGGCGCCGGCTCGGGTACGTCCTTACACACCAAGAGTTAAGCTCAACCTTGATCGACAGGCGGGTGGAGCTGCATGTGCCACATGCTCCTAAAGCTAAGAAGAAATATGGGGCTGCAGCCGCAGCTACCGCCGGGGGTGCAACGTTGGATACTATAGGAGGTGGTCTAGCGGCAGGTGGAACCAACGCAGTATCCGGGGATGCTTTCATTTCTGCTGGCGTAAAAAATGCCGTTGCAGCCGGTGCCGGAGCGGCTATTGTACATTCTGCCTTAACCTCACCCACAACCAAGTATATCGTTGCAGCCACGGCACTCCTTGCCTCGCTACTAGTTATACATAGGTAGCATCCCGCAGGTAGCTCCCCGCAGTAAACAATAGTTGAAACATATGCCGTGGCCAGAGTGAATCACTGCATAACCATACCAGGCTTACCAGGCTTACCCAAGCTAAGCCACTACCAATTTTCTTCTCTACTTTCTCGGTTCCGAGTTTGCCGAGCCGTGTGGACGCGAGCCGATGAGCTCCGGTTTACCAGCCCGCCTCTGGCGATTCTTTTCAACCTACGGCCCCGTACCTCGTCCCAAAGGGTCAGTACAAGTGGTCCCCTCCCACCGACACCACTTTTGGCCCGGAGACTGCCGAATTTAGCCCGCTTTCAGGGTTTTTACCGCCACCCGTACTCCGTCTGACTAGGCCTAACGCTAGGTCTAGGCGGGCAGCGGAGCCGCAGGGGCTCGCCACCGCTGCCGCAGCCATGGAGCCCGTCGTCCTGAACGCTGCAATGGCATACACCATAGAAGGTGAAGATGCTACCCAAGACCAGCTTGCCGACAAGAACTGGGTGCTCATCACTAGACTTCACGACCGATATTGACGCACCGGCCCGAACGCCGGGCAGAACGCCCGCGAAGCCAAGGAAACGCCGTCGACACAGGAGCGCAGCATCGCTGTCGGGGCCCCCCCCCCCCCGTCCACGGAAGAGTCCAAGTCAACGCTTAATCAGAAGACATCGCCACTGAAACGTAAGCTGCCGCCGCTTCCCCGCCTGCCGCCAGACGACTATAATGTCGTCGACAGACCCCGCGGTAGCCTGGCTCTACGCACCATAAGCCCACACGTTTTACACGCGGCAGTTTGCCGCGAACTCGACCTCCCGCATCAAGAGGCAATAGCCCATGATCGCATCCGTATCAACCCCATCAACAAAATGTTTACCATCAGCACCCCCGTAAAGACCAGAGTCCTGGTTTACGTTAACCTCCAATCTCTCAAGCTGGGAGACCAAGAGGACGACATGGCCGCCTACATCCCACCGCCAGACGAGTCCGTAAAGGGCACCGTATACAACGCCTATTGGAACGAGACGCCCGAAGAGATCATCAACGGCTTCCTCGATTTTAACCCAGACATTCTCGTGGTGGCGGCCCGCCGCCTTGGCAGGTCGACCTCCATCGTGATTACCTTCGCTGGAAGCAAAGTCCCCCGCTCGATAAGCTTCAGGGCAGGCATCTTCAACTGCTTCCCCTTCCACAGCCGCGTTCAGACGTGCTTTAACCGCCCCAAGACGGCCCATCGCACCGACGTGTGTCCCAAACCTGGCACACATCTATGCCGCAGATGCGGCGAGAACCTCGCAGCCCCACCCGAAGGCGAACAACACCAATGCATGCCTAAATGCATCATCTGCAACGGCTCTCACATGACGGGCGGGAGGAACTCCAAACACCGCTTCATCAAGCGCCCGCAACAGCCGTCTAGGAACGCGCAAGACGCCGGCTCCACCCCACAACCGGGTCAGGAGCTGCAAGTCCGAAAGTCCCGCTCCAAGAAACGCGCCAATCACACACAGAAGGAGCGCAAGCAGAGCTAGTCCCGCGACCGATCGACATCCTATCCGCCGCTCGGTTCAAGTAGGGATTCGAGTGCCAGCCGAAGGAAAGCCGACCACAGCCACTCCGACAGAAGCACAAGCAGCAGCCTCTCTGGAAAACAGGTGAGCTGGGCGGCCACGGCCTCCAAAGGCACTGCTCGGGAACAGGATCTGTTAGGCAAAATAAGCACACTAGAGGAGGTAAATGCATCCATGCGTCGAGAATGGCAGAACTTAAAAACCGTCTCAAACCTATACCCAATCTTACCCCCTTAAGTAAACCTACACCTCAACCACCCTTACAGCAGATGCCCACCCGCAAACCGAAGTCGCAAAGCTCTCCCACGAAAGCGATGGAACTCGACGCTCCCGCCAGCCTTAAACACCCCGCCCCCACTGAAGTGGAAGCAGGTAAAAAACGCACCGCCGAAGCCTCCCAAGTGGAGGAACTGCAACCCAAAGCCAAACTCATCCTAATCGACAAAGTCAGTGCAAAGATTACTGTCTCGGAAGCAATCATCAAACCCGAACTCAGCGCCGAGTTAGACTTGCGATTCGCGGCGCTTGAGGTCAGCTTTGCGCACAGACTAAATGAAATCTTCCAACAATTCTCGGACCGCTTGACGGTCGTTGAATCTAGACTCCCACTCCCACCCCACCCAAACCCACCTAAACCATTAACTCCCCAAGTGCCACAGCATGGCCCCTCGGCAGCATCAAATTAACATATGGCAGTGGAACTGCAGGGGGTTCCGCAACAAGCGGGGCAACTTGCAGCTCCACATTCAAAACTCGGCACACAAGCCGGACATCATAGCGCTCCAGGAATCCAACGGCCCGGTCAAATTACCCCCGCAGACTCGACAGCTACGCTAGCCCCGGTCATTGCGACGCTCGTCCAAAAGCTCCTCGAAATCGTGCCCAGAAAGAAGGAGGACGCCAACCTCTATGTACTGAATCTGTATAGCTCGCCAAAAGAGAGGGGGCCGGGAATTCCTGACCTCCTCCGTAAAGTCACGTGCTTGGCTGCCAGAGCACAACTATTAGTGGTGGGCGACTTTAACGCTCACCACTCGGCTTGGGGTTATCGCCATACCAACCCCAAAGGCACCAGGCTGTGGCAGACAATCCAAAACAGGCCTCACTATTCTAAACGACCCCAAGCAGTGACGCGCATCGGCAATAGTGTTAGCGCGGACACATCGCCAGACCTCACCTTCAGCAAAAACGTACGCGAAGCGCAATTTCCAGACACCGGACACACGCTAGGCAGCGACCACTACATCGTATCCACGACTTTTAATACCATGCCACAAAAACCCTCCACCCGCGTGCACCAGAATCACAGACTGGGACAGGTTCAGACGCCTCCGGGAACAAACCGCACCCACGCACATAACCGAACTCGCTGAGTGGACTCGCACGCTCAAAGGGGACATCTCAGCCACCACGGTAGACACGCCAGCCACGAACCCACATCAAAAACCACGGACACGAAACTCCTGCACATGTGGGAGGCGCACGCCAGCATACTCAAACGCTGGAAGACCCAGCTTTACAGCAGACAGCTCAGGCGCCAAGCATCTCAGCTAGGAATACAGATCGAAGCGTACACGCTAGAACTGGAGAAACAACAATGGGGACAGATCTGCAACAGTCTAACCGGACAACTGGGAAGCAAGAAAACGTGGCTCCTGCTCCGACACCTGCTAGATCCCACGCAGACAAAGTCCACACAACGTGGTCAACTTGCACAGCTCATCCGCCAATACCAGGGCACGGATGCAGAGCTGCTTGCACACCTGTGCAACCGTTACCTTAACACCTAACACACAGACCCGCTTCCCGCATACGAGGGACTCCCCAACGAGACCTTAGACGCCGACATCAGGGACGCGGAAGTGTGGCTCGCACTCGGCAAACTCTGCACCACCTCAGCGGCGGGACCGGATGGAGTAACCAATAAGACACTCAGACAGATTTGATGAATTCGTACTGGAAGGAAGGCGAGATCCCGCAGGTATGGAAACACGCCACGGTTACATTCATCCCAAAACCAGGCAAAAAACTCAACATGGGCAACCTCCACCCCATATCAACCTCGTGCGTGGGAAAGCTCATGGAGCACCTTGTCCTCAACATGCTACAAAGCTACGCGGAGGACCGCGACCTCATCCCACACACGATAGTAGGATTCAGAGCGAACCTATCTACGCAAGACGTCATGCTTCAACTCTCGAGAGACGTCCTAGACCCTACATACAGGAACGAAGGCCATCTTAGGTTTAGACCTAAAAAAGGCCTTCGACAACGTCTCACACGAAGCCATTCTCACGAACCTCTCGAGCATCGACCCAGCGGAGAGAGCGTTTCATTACGATCGCTCTTTCCTCCGAGAGAACGGCAGAGCTATCGCTCGGAGGTCTCACGTCGGATCCCATCCCCCTAGGAAGCAGAGGCACGCTGCAAGGCTCGATCCTCTCGCCCTTCCTATTCAACCTCTCCCTAGTCACGCTACCCCCGAAACTCGCCGCAATCGAGGGTCTACAACACAGCTTATACGCGGACGACATCACTCTGTGGATGTCCACCAGCAGTGGCGGCCAAATAGAGGAGACGCTGCAGGAGGCCGTCAACCTAATCGAGTCCCATGCCTCTCGCGCGGGGCTCGAATGCTCGCATCCTAAATCAGAATTGCTTGCGCTTAGAAACAGTCCGAGAGGCAGCCACGGAGGCCAGATACCCCCGCCTCCGCTACACATAACTGTCGGAGGACCGCATATCAAAGAAGTATTAACAATTAGAATTCTCGGGATGCTCAATCAGAGCAACCGCAAGAATACCGAAACGATATGCAAACTGACCGCCACGGTCAATCAAACCACACGGCTCATACGACGAATAGGCAACAAGAGACGCGGCATGAGGGAGAACGACCTCTGCCGACTGATCCAGGCATTCGCCTTAGTAGGTTCGTGTACACTCTACCGTACTTGCACCTCTATCAAGCAGAAAAGATCAAGATAGAGTGCCTCAACCGTCAAGCGCTCAAGACAGCGCACAGTCTTCCGCACAATACGCCTACCGACAGATTGCTAGCCCTTGGCATACACAACAGACTACCCGAACTGTGCTAAGCACACCGCACTTCCCAATACGCACGTCTCAAGCGATCCAAGGCAGGTAGGGCCATCTTGCATTGTATAAAGATCAACGCCCAACCACTAACCGAGGACTGGAAACAACTCTTCCCCGAAGTACACATAATGCTCACTGGTAAACCCCTACCTAAGAACATGCACCCTATGCACCATGAGGGAAGGCGCAAGGCAAGAGCCCGCGCCTTGCACGCCAAATACAAGGACTACCCCGCGGCCGCTTACGTGGACGCGGCGGAATACCTAACACCGCACAAAGCGTACACGATAGGCGCAGTGACCGGGACCGGTTCACCCCTAACAGCCGCCACGATATACACCACCTCCTCCGAGACGGCGGAGGAAGCGGCCATTGCATTAGCTATAGCCAACACCACAGCTGACATTTTCAGCGATTCCAAAGCAGCCATACGCAACTTCGCGAGGGGCCGCGTCTCCCCCACCTCCCTCCAAATTCTCACAAACCCCCCCCCCCCCCAAGGGAGATCGAGTTATGGGTTCCAGCCCACTCGGGCAACACGCAGAACGAGGCAGCCCACGATTACGCCCGAGGTTTCTTCGGCCGGGCAGTGGGCTCCTCTGACCCGAGTTTCTCAAAAGATGGCCTGACCTCGTTTCACGACATAACACACCACCTTCGCCTCGAAAGACGCATCTTTCCTCCACCGCATAAATCGCTCACGATGACCCAGGGGACCTCATGGCGCCTCTTGAAAACCCATTCCCACCCCAACCCTGTGGTACTTTCGCTCATGTACCCTGGCCAGTACTCCCCCCAGTGTAACAAGTGCGGCGACAGAGCCACACTAGACCGCATCCTGTGAAACTGTCCGGAAGATCCACCTGCCTCGGACCTAATTTAGCTCCTAACTTCCGAGCAGTGGGAGGCCATGCTGCTCAGCTCCGACCCGGAGATCCAACTCTGGGCAGTGGAGCGGGCCAACGAGGTCGCGGTTAGCCACGTGCTGACGGCCATCTAGCGCGACCAAGAACTCACTTTGAACCACTTTCTGCTGGTGAATAAATGTTTTCCAATCCAATCCAATCTACGTTCTCTCTTCTGTCTGCACGAGGTAACGGAGGTCGCTCAGCTGCAGAGGCAGTAGCAGGCCCCTTCATTTTCTTTTCCTTCCTACAGCCACAACAACAATCGCAAGGATGCGAAAGCACTGGTTTGATTTCGTTTGCCATTTCCGCTAAGTTTCTTGCAGAACTGCTTATTCAAAATGCAAGGAGAACAATGCTAGTTATGTATCACGCCTTCTAAATCTGATTGAATTCAAAAGTCTAGATTTTACGAACAGAGCTAAAATTTTTGGAGAAAACCGCGTCGGACCGCTGCCTTCACCTATTTCAGGACGTGGCAGGATGGCGTCATGCACACACACGACGTCGCAACCGCTCAAAACATATCACCTTACTCGGCGGAAAAACAAATATACGTGATGGTTGTGTCATCAAGGTGATTGCGAATACCGTCGGAAAATGCTATTGCTTCGGCCACGGCCCCGGTCAAGATGTCTCATATTTACCACAAATGGCCGGGTGTCTTGCGGAGAGCATCTGCTCCCGTTGTCAGCCATAAGTGTTACGTATACTTTGGAGTGAAAAACTTCTCCATATAGGCTCCCAATCCCGGCCTCGGCGGCCGCTTTTCGATGGAGGCGAAAAGCAAGGCGCCCGTGTGCTGTGCGATGTCAGTGCACGTTAAAGAACCCCAGGTGGTCGAAATTTCCGGAGTCCTCCGCTACGGCGTCTCTCATAGCCTGAGTCGCTTTGGGACGTTAAACCCCACAAACCAACCAACCAACCAACTACTAGCCATAACTGCTCCGCTTTTTGCACAGTAAACTTCTACTCCAACCCATTCCCGCTGCTACTCGTATAATAATATTAATATAATAATAATTCGTTCACAGGAAGGGAAAGGCGCGGTATCTGTCACACCTATTTCTGTGGACACCTCAACCGCGCCGTAAGGGAAGTAAGGAATCTGGGAGTTAAAGCGGAAAGAGAGAAAGAGGGGCCGTAGTGGAGCGCTACTGAGGAATTTCGACCACCTGGGGTCTTTAACCTGCGCTGACATCACACAGCACATGGACGCCTCTTCGTTTCGCCTCCATCGAAACGCAGCCGCTGCTGTCGGGTTCGAACCCGGGTACTCCAGCACAATAGTCGGGCGTCTTACCACTGCACTGCCCCGGCGGGGCAACTGCTTCTCGTATATGTTCAATTTTCCTTGGCGTGAAGTTTTACCTCCCTGCAGCGTTCGAAATCGAACATCGTTTGCGGAGTGTGCTGTAGAACCTTTTACCATGAGCGCAGTCATTTTGGTGAAGGTCGCGCCATTAGTGTCTACGGTCAGGACAACCCTCATGCTGGTGTGGGTAGTCGCACTCGCGGCACAGGGCGCGAGCAGCACGCAGCGGCACTTCGGATCTTCCGCATTAAGAATTTGGGGTTCTGAAAGTACGTACCCGACTGAAAGTTAAAAAAAGAGCTTTCCAGCAGCGGTTAGCCAGGGGGAAGAAAGAGTGGAGCCCTTACGTACCGACTAATTCTTCGAACCTCAGGACCCTGTAGCCCGAGGCCGAAGGCAGCCCATGTGTAGGCGCGAGGAGGAAAAGATTCGCTTCTTTTCTCTCGCTCTAGCTATCTCTTTTTTATCTGTCTCTCCCTTTTGAATTTTTGACTGCTGGGCCGCCGCCCCTACGAGACCATTGCACTATGGTTGAATCGCACGTCGCCAGCGTCCTTTGAACGGTGTGTTTCAGGAGCTCCGCCAGCCGCTTCGCCGGTGTTGTCTTGGGCGCGCTCACTTGGCATCTCCGGTAGCTTTGCCACATCGTTCTTTAACGTGCTCGTTATGCCATCATGTCAGTGCACCGACAACTACAGCTGTGTTTGTTTTTGTGCATGTGGCGTCTGAAATCTCTCTATATTGTGACGCCAGTTTGACTTTGCTTATGCGAATTGCGCCGATCGTATTGAGCCGTGAATTGTTCGCGCGATGATCATTACCACCATGTTTGCTGTCGACCTTCGGGAGGGCGACCTCGCTCGCCTTAATGCACTTTTTTGCCTACTTTGCCATTGCTGCGGCGTGAAGGTCGCTCTGGACGCGAAGTGTCTGGTGTATGTATGTGCGCGAGTGAGCTGCCTTTAGTCCGCCTCACCTACTTTGCCATTGCTGTTTCAGGCTGGTCGCGCTTGAAGGGACACTGCGACCAGCTCCCAGCAACAATGGCAAAGCAGGCGGAAAAATGCAATAAAGGCAGCTCGGTCACGGGCGTACGGTGTGCGATCTCCGGAGGGCACACATCAACCCCCCCCCCCCCACACACACACACACACTTCTAGAGCGCGTTTGGAGGCTCCCGGCTGTGCGAACCTCCCGAATGTCATCATCATCATCAGCCTGACTATAGCCACCGCAGGTTGAAGGCCTCTCCCATATTCCTCCAATTAACCCAGGTCCTGTGCTAGATTCATGCACTTAACCCCGCTTGCCCTTATCCGCCAATCTAACTTTATGCCACCCCTTGCTATGCTTTCCTTCGCTTTAAATCCAGTTACCCTAAGCGACCATCAGTTATCCTCTCTCCGCACTACATGTCCTGCCCATGCCCATTTCTTCTTGATTATCGCTACAATATGAGTAACTTGAGTAATTTTTCTGACCCACTCTACATCTTCCTATCTTTTAAAATTCCTATCTCCTTTACCATTTTTTCGTTCCATAGCTCTCCTTGTTGTTCTTTAGTTAAGTAGATACCTCTTGGCTAGCCTCCATGTGTCAGCACCATATGTAAGTACAGGTAAGATGCAACTGTTGTATACTTTCCTCTTGAGCGATACCGGTAAGCTGCTGATCATAATCTGTGAGTGCTTGCCAGTTTCGTACCATCCTAACCTTATTCTCCTTGTTTTCATGGTCCGGATCTGCGGTTACTCCCTGTCCTAAGTAGACATATTCGCCTACTAGTTCAGCGCTTATCTACTTAACGTAAACTACTGTTCCTTCCCGAGGCTGTAGGACATTGCCTTATTCTTCTGCATACTAATTTTCAAGCCTTCCTTTCAACTTTTCCTGTCTATGTCATCAATCATTATTTGCAGTTCATACCCCGAGTTACTTAGCAATGCAATGTGATCAGCAAATCGCAGACCTGAAGTATTCTCCATCTCTAATCCGTAACTGTTCCCATTCCAAATCTCTGAATACTTCCTCTAAGTAAGTTGTGAATAGTTGGGCGTAACTGAACGAGGAGTTGTCGTTAGGCCTGCAATTCGTGGCCGCTGGGAGGTATAAGTTTCCGCCGAAGCCATTCTGCCAGAAATGACCGAAAATGACGCGCCTGGTGCGGTCAAACTCTGTTCAAGGAATACAAGTCTATTCAGGGAATACAATCCTGACTAAAGCTTGTGTATAACTTTATGTGCACAGAGGGATGGTGACGTACCCCTGGCCAGCAGGAAATGAAGCAAGCAATGAAGGGCAGTTTTGAAGCTTCTTTTTATCTTTTACTTCCTGCCAGACAAGGGCTACTGTAAGAGTTTTCGCAGTGGAAGAAGGTGAACATAGCTGTTTCATAATTGCAGGCATAAAAAGCAATGCTAATTTGTTAGGCCAACCAATCATGTGCATACTGTTCCCTCATTGTGTAGCTATTGTGTGCTGCTCTTAAACCTTTAATGAAGCTATTACTTAAAAATGCATTAACCATTTTGCATCCGTTCAGCCAGAATTCTAGCATCGGTCGATGTTTTAGGCTAAAGAAATCCCAAATTTCAGGCGTCCGTGGCGTTCACTGTTTGAAGACTGAACTTGAGCGCTAGCTGTAGATGCAGGAACAGATTTGCTGGTGCATGCGGCGAATTCCAGTGACACCATCAAAGACGGACCATCTATACTGGACCATGTAGAATGGAATTGATTACCATAATGCATTGTTAAAGAACCCGATCCATGTTCCTGACATACCTGAAAGCCTGAAGTGAACTGCGTTTATGTTGGCGCATTACCTTTTTCTGTCATGCTGTGAATGTCAACGTCCATTGCAAAATTTCTGCACATTTCTTTTCTTGTATCCTGCTATGATGTGACTGTGACTGATAGTGATTGTATATTAATGACCATTGGCATTATTCCAATGCCCCCCACCCCATTATGTAATGCCCACTTCCAGGGGTCTTTAAGGGCCAGTAAATGATGATAATTTATGTGATTGAGCGAAAGCTATTTTCTTCAATGCTGCCGGTATGCTGACTTCCTCCCAGATGAAGCGAAATATGGGCACTTGGTCCTTGCAGAATAATGCCCCTATAGGCCTGAGAAAATGTAGCTTTTTATGAACCATTTATTTATTACTTGGCTAATTTTGCTAATTTGAGAAATGGCTGCTGTTACCCTGAGACCGTGCACATTTATTATCGGCGGCAAAAGGTTTCGAGAGGCGTGTTCACAACAACAAATTTATTGCAAAGCTGTTCCTCTTGACAAGCTAGTAATTAGATATCGTTGCTTTGGGCGGAATATGTTGAATGTTATTTCATATCTTCATAAATTTGAGGTGACTGCGCCGAAATCATTTTTCTTCCGTACGGCACCTCGTAAACTTTTTTTTTTTCTGTCTACAATTTGAGTGCTGGTATTCAGTTTCGAAGCGAAAGCTTTACTACTCTAGGCAGAGCAGCGTTTTCCTGTCTGATAATTTGACCTTTACTGAGCCAGAGGTCATGCATGGCTATGTCTCACCACAGCTAAGTGCTTCAGTTAACCTTGTGAACAGCATTGGTGTCGCATCCCAAGGATGACCTTGAACCTTTGACCTTAGTTGACCTTTGAGTGATATTTGACATTTCGGGTAAGTATCAACATGGTTTGCGAGAGCGATGAATGGGGCGGAGATTTGTGATTGGTCACCTGATTGACGTCACACCGCGCCATATCGTGATGCAAAAAGCCATGACGTCTTTTGCGGCAGAGGTACTAAAGGGTTCGCTATTATCATGCTTAATTATGCTATACGTCTACAACTTTTTTCATTGCCCTTTATCTACTAATAAAGCCATCGGAGCATGCACAAAACCCTGCCAAGAACAAACAATTGGTTGGTGCTTTATATTCAAAGAGGCGCGCCACGGAAATGAAACGCACGGGAAAAATATACGAGAGGCAAAGGAAATAACTAAAGGGGTGAAAGGAACAATTTATAGGGTTAGGGTGTATAGATAAGTGTACAGATAATAAAACAAAAGCTGCAGAGATATCAACGTGCAAGTCCGATATTTTAACAGCTTAATACTGTAAGCAGGTAACGGTTGTGGAGTCATTTTTCACTTTCGGCATCTCTTACCAGGAACAGCACAATGGCAGCTAACCATACGATACTGCATTCCTATACACTTCTCGACTATTCAGGATGTTTTGTGTGCAAAAACTGCTGAGCGCATAGGCGTTCGTCGTAGTATGCCATGACCCCCTCGTTGCTACTATACGGAGTCCCCACATACAAGAGAGGAGGAGTGACGCTGCGCGCTCCAGTTTTGATGCTATTTTTCTCCTCGCCGTTGAAACGGCATATAGGACAAGGCATTCACTCCAATTTTGGTTGTTTTATGTGTAGTATGTAGAGGAGATAAGGTTTACCAATACAGTGTTACTAGTTTCAATATCTGCCTGCAAAAGTATTGAAAACGATCAAATCAGTCAGAAAAATCATGAGAAGTTGCGTTAGATCAAAAGCCAGCGTTCACTTGGTGCCAAGTGCGACATTTTATTACAGAGCAGAGCATAATTTCCAAACTTGCTCTAAAATTTTAATTCCTTAGCGAAAACAATCATGTAGACATAGAGTACGTAGTTGCGTGCTAATGAGAATTTGTCACACAATTGAGGCACGAATTCAGAAGATAGTGATTAAGTTGTACTATAGCATTATAGGTCGCGGTAATTTAGCCATTAGAAGTACGTGTATTTTATATACCAGAAAATGAGACCAAGCACCGAAAATCGAACTTAAAAACACTGAGGGAGCGGACGAGCGAATGTGAGGAACGGATTGACAGCGCTAACTGCTTCAAAATAACAGCTTCTATAGGTTCAGGTTTTCCTTTGCCCTCTCACGTCATCTTGAAGGGAGTGGGGGGCGAGGAAGAAACGCAAGTCCAACAATCGATGAGAGGGCTTCAAAGAATGCTCTCAAAGATAGGTTTGCAGTTGAGCTTTCTGTGCGAAAGCTGGAAATTTCCCATTTTAAATAACAAAATTTTTACAAGTTTCAACCTGTCGCGCTCAAATTGCAAAAATTTACAGGGGTCGGAACAGACGGCCAAAGAGTGGCGAGCAAGACTACCGACTACATCACGTAACGCATGCTCGCACAGCATGGGGAACAAAGATGAACGTGGTGGTTTATAGTTTGTAGCGTTTCATGTCAGAACGCGACCCAGGCTATGAGAAGAACCGTAATGCAGGACTCCGAAAATATCGAAAACCTGCAGTTATTTGCCATGCGCTGACATCGCACAGTAAACGGCCGCCTTGATTTTCGCCCCCATCGAAACAAAGCCCCCGCGGCCGTATTTTCATCCAGCCGTCTAGCGCCCAAGCCACAGAGCTAGCGGGGCGGCAGAAAATGCACGGCTGATCTAAAAATTGTATTCGGTACTGCAAAGTCCCCTAAATAATGTTGGTTTGCCCGAAAAATAAAATTACAAGAGATATGAAAGGGTCAATGAAATGCCCTAACTCGGCACCAAAACGTCCTTAAGTGGTTCATTTTACACGCGGCCCATTCACTACATATCACATACGGCCTATATGACACTGTGACGAGCAGGTATGGTTGTGCATTGTGTTGTGTAGCGTTGTGTTGTGTTGTGTTGGGTTTTATGGCGCATAGGGAGGGTAAACTCAGGGTAAAGCAGTTCTTGTTAAAAAGAAGTCAGAGTATGTTTATTAGCTTTACTTCTTTCAAAAAATCAAAAATAGAAGAAATTTCGACAATGGAATTCTCTCCTAGTAACAGACTTGGATGAAATCGGGTGTGTTCACTATAAAAACACATAAAATGTTTCTTTCTGATTTCCTCATATTTCGTGAATGATATAAAATGTGGTCAACTGTCAGTAGTTCATTGCATATCTCACATGAAGGTTGTTTTTTTTTTCTTTTTTTTTTGTCCGAGAGGTATAAAGTTGTGTGTGTGATGTCTATGTCCATTGCGGAGGCGACACAGGATCACTTCAAAAAACCGCTCTTTATGACTAGATGACTTCTATTCTTGAACAATGGGCTTTAATAAGTGTAGCTTGTTATTTGTTTCATTGTCCCATGAAGCCTGCCATTTAGCTCTTAGTTTAGACATTATAAATTTTATGCAGTCTTTACGGAGTATGTTGACGTGATTTATTTCAGTGTTATGGGTGCGTGATGTACACTCGTGAGCAAACGTGGTATACAACACTCGGCCAGTGACACAGCTCGAGAAAACTGCATCGAAATGTCCTCTAGCGACAGCGCAGGGGACAGCGACAGTGACACATGCACGTGGATTAAATGGGAAACTGCCACTACTGTCTCGATCTTAGGTAGCTGTTGCCAGATAAATTTAGCATGCAGTTTTCTCGAGCTCCGCCAACGATTGAGTGTTGTAAACCACTTTTGCTCGCGACTGTACATTCGTCAACTGTTTCATTCGCCTTGATCCCCACGTGTCTGAGGACACAGCATATTTTTATAACCTGTCCTTTTTTATCGGCTTTTACAGCATTGCGGATGATATCTCCAATTAAGGCCTCCGTAGTATTTTTGGGTTTGGGTTTGGTAAAACTTTATTTCCCACAGTAGGGGTCCTGGAGGACACTCGGCTAGGCGCCAGGTGTAGAGGGCAGCTCCCACGTCGGCACAGAGAGCCCGAAGCTCTCCGCCGCCGCGCGGGCCTCCTAGGCACCCCGAAGCTGATAATGTAGTGAAGCACTTTTTAGCACTTTGTTCCAATGTTCCTTGTTCTTGGCGTAGGCGTCGCTCGATGCACAACCACACAGCATATGGTTTAAGTCTACACGGTCACTGCGCCGTTCACACACATGTTGTCCGTCGTAGTCTGGATCGATGTGCTTCATGCGCCAGGGTGCGTTGCTCTAATTACACTTAATTAGTCGGAGTAAATAACAATGTTCTTGATGTTTTCTTTCATAATTTTTAATCGCTACACAAAGTGCATAACATTCCGCAATGAAAATTGATGAACATTCAAGTAGTCGCACTGTTTGTTCCCATTTGTCATGATATACTGCTCATCCAACAGATTTTTTTTCCGTACCATCAGTATAAAATGCTGTATAATGCTTGTATGTTTCATCTACTGCGAAAAGCTCCTGTAATATGTGTTCACGCGAGGTTGCTTTTTATGAAAGCGTGTTAGCGTGAAGTTGCATACATTGGGAAAGCTATACCATGGCGGAAGTGGGTTAGATGTCTGTGCAACATTCAGGAGCATCCATTATATTCAATTCTCTGCATATTTCTTCAAAGCGAAGGACTGGTGGTCTGATAGCATACGGTTTGTTGCTGACTAGTGTTTTGGATTATGCTGTTGTAACGAGTTGAAGGATTATTCACATTGTATTCAACACCATAGCTATCTATGCAGAACTTACTCGCGCCCAAAAAGTGAAGAAATCGGCACCGACGTGCAGTAAACTGTTGTATTTGCAGCAAAAATTTATACGGATATTCATATAACAAAGTGAGCCTACAAACCTTAGCGGGCATATACCTCTTGTGCGAAATGTCTACACATGTACAAGACGTGCCCTAGTGGCATTGGATCAAACCCATCTGTGCAGCACTGCTTCGATCTGCTCCCATATAAACGCACAGAAATCGCACAAAACGGCGTCACCGTTGCCATGTCAGCCACGTCTTCGCGTGTGGTTTTGTAAAGATGTGACCACCGAAAAGTGCTTCGCGATGCGCTGAGCGACAGGGAAAGATTAGAAGCGCGTCCGTTGCTCAGCCAAGCACCGATTAGAGGTGGCGGTACCGTAGCAGACGACGCTAGTCTCTCCATCCTTGCTGTTTTATCTTACCAAGGGCTTGCACAAAAGTGCATTCGTTAGTCAGTTTATAGTCTTCGTCAAGCCTTAATAGTACACGCCCTAAGCACCGCCTGCTACGTCACTGTCCAGTTCGCCTCTTGGCGCCCGCTGTGTAGTACCCCATATTTTCCTGAACATCTTCAGGGGCCGAGGGGGAAGGGGGGTTACTTCACTGGGCTGTACAGTTGTTTCAGGAGAGTGAATAAATAGCCTGTGGGTTTACCGTCATCACATCGCGTTGCTGTCTCCGTCTGTATATGTGTAAGCATGCATCTCCATCTCGAGAGTGCCTATAGGTTGTATTCACTGTCGGCTGCCACGCGGAGAACGGCGGGAAAAATGAAGCATTTCCGCTTCCGGTTCACCATAGCCTTGGTCATCGTCATCGTCTGCTGAGGTTTCGTTTGGGTAGTTCGAAAGATCCAAGGTGCTGTGAAGTCTAATTTGCTACAATAATAGTTATTTGCGCTGTCTACGGATGCGGCAATAGGCCCTGCAGGTGTAAAAACTCCGAGAACAGCACAGCTATCAACTTTTTGGGTGTAGATGCCTGCTGTGGCGGGTCTTGCGCTGCTGCTTCTGCTGCGTCGTTTTGCTAAAGCATTGCCGTGCTGTCTGTCCCGCTCAATGTGATTTAAACGCGGTTGTGTATGTGCAAGTGATCACACTTACTCAATGACAACTTTATAAACTTGCTACTTTCAACCCTTGGAGGAGAACCTTTCGAACTGCTGTCCTTGTGCTCCCGGTACGTGCATGCATGCGTAACTGTAAGCGTGCTAAAGCGCTAGAGGAAAGCGAGGAATACCTTCAAGACGTTGCACTTTACTAATTAGCTCTTGCTAGCTTTTCCCTGTGGCTGTTGGTACCAGGCCAGGCGCTGACTAGACATACCGCTGCGCGCACTACAAGCGTCAGGCTAAGTTGATCGGGATACAAAACAGTACGACGCCCATTCGTGCCTGCTTTGCGGCCGTACTAATCAGTCCCTCAAAGCCCGCTTTCCTCCGGCGTTTTAGTAGAATACATGTTACGTTGTACTTGCTTAGGAACTAGGATGTGGCTGGAATGCTCGCCGCTACAAAAAGTAAAAGCAAAAAGCAAAAAGAAAATGTCGTTCGTGCATGAATCCGAACCGCGAAAACGCTGCTCGCGGACAGAAGCAAAGCGGTGGAAATCGCTGACTTAAGGGTCACATCTACAGAATGCTAGAGTATTCTAGCTCACTATAGTCACGCAATGCCAGATCGCGATAGTGCTTCACGATTTTGTCCGTCGTGTGACTCCACCACACGTCGACTTTGGTATGCATATGCAACGACCGGGCAGCGTCGCGCACGTGACCAAAAAAATGGCGGACGGACTCGATGTCGTCTCCAGGATTTTTAAGCCTGGAAATGTGAGATCAGCTATGTGGTCGCCTGACATACCTGTCACAATTGCTGGAACCCAAAGTGGACCATCTGGGCCGCCATAAAACCCAAGTATCGTGCATAGACAATACACTCTGGCTGCACAAGTGCAGTCTGACGGGTATTCGTTTTGTGTGCAACTTTCCGCTTCAGCTGTCTTCTCAGCACAGAGGACCGCAAATCAGGATGCATTATTGTTAAAGCTTGATTCTGCTTGCGTCCCGTCATTAACTCAGCTGTGGAGCATCCGATGCTCCCGTGTGGTGTTGACCTGTAACTACAAAAAAATGCGGGCAAGCTGACAGTGGAAGCTTCCACCCACTACCTTCTTCAGTTTTGATTTTATAGTTTGCACGGCACGCTCCGCAGCACCATTTAATGCATGTTGATACTGCGGCGCAAGCATTTGCTTACTGCCATTTTGCTGGAGCAAATCTTTGAAACTATCACTGACGAACGCTAGTCCATTATCAGACACAATCACATCTGGCAGCCCAAGGGTACTGAACATCGTCAGCAAGCGTGGAGTCGTGGCATCCGCTGATGGTGTGGTCACTGGAAAGACCTCTGTCTATTTTCAGTAGGCATCAATTACAATCAGCAAGTAGCGATTCTTTACACAGCCAGCAAAATCAATCTGAATTCGCGACCCCGGCTTCTCTTGAAACGGCCATGGAGTCATTGCCGCCGGTCGCCCAGTTCTCTAGCGTTCCTGGCAAACGCGGAATCGACGCACCGTATTACTGATGTCTTCATCCGGAGTCGACCACCAGACGTGGCTTCGAGTCACTGGTTTCATTTCGCAAATAGCAGTGTGGCCTTCATGAAGTAGGTGCGCACTTGTTGATGCAATATGTTAGAGACAGGCACTCGAGAACCCAGCAGGAGGCAGTTCTCTTGCACGCTTCGAGCGCTTCTTGCAAGGTTCGAGCGCCGGATCCCGAATATCTGTTCCAGCCCACAGTGCCTCCCGAACCTTTGCTAGCACAGGGTTTTGAGCAGTAGCTTAAGCCAGTACGGATAGCACCATGACATTCAGGTAAGCAGCCTCAAGCATGAATACTTCCGCTGGCTGCTCCACAAGGTGTGTAAAGACAGGCAGCGGCAATCTTCTCAAACAGTATGCGTTCGCGATGCTAGCTCCGGGTCTGTACCTAAGCTTGCAGTTGTACGCACCCAGCATGAAAGACGAACGCAGCACATGTGGTCAGCACAGCGCGTTCCTTGAACAGCTTTGTCAGCTGCGAACATGCCAAGCAAAGGCTTGTAGTCAGTGGCCGCCTCGAAATCTCGTCTCCAAACATATTGCCGGAACTTGATCACTCCAAGCACAAGGGTCTGCGTTTCCCTATTCCGGTGACTGTAGTTGAGTTCAGCAGGCGCAAGACTCTTGCTTCAAACGCAATCGGGCGCTGAGCACCCGTGTCGTCATGGTGATATAGCACTGCCCCCCTCCATAAGGTCATCATCATCATCAGCCTGATTATACCCACTGCAGGGCGAAGGCCTCTCCCATATTTCTCCACTTATGCCGGTTCTGTGCTAGCTGCATCCACTTGACCCCTGCGAACTTCTTAATCTCATCCGCCCACCTAACTTTTTGCCGCCCCCTGCTATGCTTTCCTTCCCTGGGAATCCAGTTGGTTACCCTCAGTGACCATCGGTTATCCTCTCTTCGCACTACATGTCCTGCCCATGTCCATTTTTTCTTTTTAATTTCTACTAGAATGCCGGTAACTTATTTCTCTGAACCACTCTGCACGCTTTCTATCTTTTAATGTTACCCCTACCATTTTCGTTCCATAGCCCTCTGGGTTGTCCTCAACTTAAGTAGAACTCTCTTGGTTAGCCTCCACGTTTCAGCCCCATAGGTGAGTACAAGCAAGATGCAACTGTTGTATACTTTCCTCTTAAGCGATACGGGTAAGCTGCTAGTCATAATCTGCGAGTGCTTGCCAAATGCGCTCCATCCCAGTCTTATTCTTCTTGTTTCCTTTTCATGGTCCAAAACTGCGGTTACTACCTGTCCTAAGTAGACATATTCGCCTACTACTTCCAGTATTTCGCTACCTAATGTAAACTGCTGCTCCTTCCCGAGGCTGTTGAACATTACCTTAGTCTTCTGCATATTCATTTTGAAGCCTACCTTTCTACTTTTCCTGTCTAGGTCATCAATCATTATTTGCAGTTCTTCCCCCGAGTTGCTTAGCAAGGCAATGTCATCCGCAAATCGCAGATTACTGAGGTATTTTTCATCTACCCTTATCCCTGACTGCTCCCATTCCAAGTCTGAATACTTCCTCTAAACAAGCTGTGAATAGTACTGGGGAGATTGTCTCCTTGCCTAACACCTTTCTTTATGGGAATTTTGTTACTTTATGCAACACTATGGTTGCTGTGCAGCCACTATATATATCTTCCAGCACTTTCACGTACGGCTCGTCTACCCCCTGATTTCGCAATGCCTGCATCACCGCCGAGGTTTCAACTGAGTCAAATGCTTTTTCCTAATCAATGAATGCAGTGTATAAGGGCTGGTTATATTCCGAGCATTTTTCTATCACCTGAGTGATGGTATGGATATGATCGATAGTAGAGTACCGTTTCCGAAACCCTGCTTGATCCTTTGCTTGATTGCAGTCTAAGGTTGTCCTGATTCTATTAGCGATTACCTTAGTAAATACCTTATACGTAACAGACAGTAAGCTGATTGGTCTGTAATTTTTAAGGTCCTTAGAGTCCCCTTTCTTTTGAATGAGGATAATGTTTACATCCTTCCATGGTTCCGGTACCGTCGATGACACCAGGCACTGCGTATACAGGGTGGCCAGTTTTTCTAGCACGATATCCCCCCCCGTCCTTCAGCAAATCTGTAGTTATCTGATCTTCTCCAGCTTTCTCCCTTTTCATAGTTTCTAGTGCTTTCTTGACCTCGTCCTTCGTCACAGGTGTAACGTCTGACTGTTTTTCCCTATCGCCAATCTCATTACGGTCCTGACTACTTTGGCTACTGTAGAGATCTGTATAGATCTCCTCGGCTACTTTGACTATCTTTTCTATATTAGTGATGACGTTTCCCGCCTTGTCCCTTATCGCATACATCTGGTTTTTCTATGCCCAATTTCTTCTTTACCGCTTTAAGGCTTCCCCCGTTCTTTACAGCATGCTCAATGTTCTCCATGTTATACTTCCTTATATCGGCCACCTTGCGCTTATTGATTAGCTTTGATATCTCGGCCAATTCGATCTGGTCTGTTGGATTGGAAGCTTTCCTACTCTGGCGTTTCTTAATCAAATCTTTCGTCTCCTTAAACAGCTTACCGGTATCCTCTCTAACTATCCTACCGCCTACTTCTACCGCACACTCAGTAATATCATCTCTGAAATTATTGTTCCTTGCCTCTAGGGTAATGTCGCCATCCTCGGTTAGAGCTCAATACTTATTCTGTAGCGAGATCCTGAACTCTTCTGCCCTCCCCCTCACCGCTAATTCGTTGATGGGTTTCTTTCTTACTAATCTGTTGCGTTCCTTCTTCAGATTTAGGCTAATTCGGGACCTCACCATCCTGTGGTCACTGCATGGCACTTTCTCGATTACCTCTACATCTTGCATAATGGCGGGGATTGAACACATTATGAAGTCGATTTCATTTTTAGTCTCTCCGTTAGGACTTTTCCATGTCCATTTCCGGTTCTTCCGTTTGCTGAAGAAGGTATTCATGACTCGTAAGTTATTGCGCTCTGCAAACTCAACTAGTAACTCCCCCTGCTATTCCTAGAACCAATGCCATAGTCACCTGCTGCCTTGTCTCCTGCCTGTTTTTTCCCTACCTTGGCATTGAAGTCGCCCATTAGTACAGTATACTGCGTCTTTACTTTTCGCATTGCCGATTCTAAGGTGATGCATCACATCTCCATAAGGTGATGCATCACAAATCAACGCCAAGGGCTTCCTAGAATCATAGTGTGCCAAAACAGCAGCAGACACCAACAACTCCTTCCTTTGCCGAAATGCAAGCTCCTGTCAGCACCCTGCTTCCATGGTGTCTGGGCTCCAAGCAGTTGGAATAGAGGTTGAAGTACAGTTAACAGATTTTCCAGAAATCCCCGATGCAAATTTACAAGTCCCAGTGAGCTTAGAAGTCACTTATCACTATGACTTAGAGCATTCTAAGTGGCCTCAGTCTTCTAGGGGCTGGGGTAGGAAACAACTGACGTAAGAACCAGGCCCAGGTATTTCACCTGTGGCTCTATGAAACACTTTTCGAGCATCAGCTTCAATCTGGCTTCTTCAAGCGATGCAAAACTGGCGCCACGTTCGTTTTCTTGCGCCCAGTCACCAATACGTCATCAAAATACAAGACCTTGTGTCAAATCTATGCAAAACGTTTTCTCCCTCTCTGTGGAAACCCTACGGTGCCGACGAAATGCCGAAAGGCAGGCGAGTGAATCTGTACAACCCCCTAGACGTGGTGATGGTCAGCAGCTTCGAGGAGGTTTCTTTAAACTTCACTTGCCAGTATGCATCTTTTATATCGACATTAGTGAACTTTTCATCATCACTCAGTCTGGTGAAGAGATCCCCCACTCGCGCTATCGCATATTTCCTAGACATAGTAACTCGGTTCACCGGTATACCTTGAAGTCGCCGCAGATTCGAATCTGTCTGTAGCGCTTCAGAATAAGCACGATGAGTGCAGCCCACTCTGATGCCCTTACCGGGTTGCAACATTCCAACACTTCCCAGTCGGAGCATACCCTCCTTCAGACGGTAGAGCAACGCGAACGGAACAGATCTAAGCTTGAAGTACTGTGCATTTGTGCTGTCTTGTGAGATGGCTTTTGCAGCTACGCCTTTGAAGGTACGAAGTTCGTTATCAAAGAAACTGAAGTACTCAGCCAGTACGTCTCGAAGTGTCGAAACTGCATTGACCTCTCTTAGATTGCACAAATCTAAGCATATTCGCTTCATCCCACCGCGCCCCGTGAAGGACAAGCAACTACCAGCAACAGCGTACACCTCTTCTCACTTCTGGTTCCCAGCTGAGCATTCACTGGCATACTTCCCAGAAAAGGAGACAGCTCAACCGAGCAGCTTTGCAACATGACAGTTGATGTCTTAAAACATGACGACGGAAATCTGCAGTGAAATGTATCCTCAGACACAACGTACACGCTTGCTCCCGCGTCGACCTCCGTAAGCAGCAAAGTTCCATTCACAGTCACGTCCACACGGACGGCTGTTTCATTTCTGGTGTGCCTTGCAGAGTCCACATGTCATATACTGGTGCATCTGGCTGCAAACTGGTATCTCTTTCGGCGTGCACAGATTTTTCTTCGCATCAACGGCGCGAGACCCTCTGGTTTGCGTCATATTTTCTTCCCCTTACAAACATGATATGGCCATTGAGTTTACATTTGTGGCCACACTGTTTCTGTATTGGCACTGCACCGCTAGATGCTCGCCACCACAACGAAAACGCTAAACAGCCGCTTCCTCTCCTTTTGACCTCGCAGAGTCAAGAGACTAAGACTTAGCAGGAGCAACAAATGACATGGACGGCATATAAAATGCTTACGAGTCCTTGCATGCTGATCTGTCATGATGAGAAGTTTCTCGAAGTCTAATGTGAAATCCGGTTGCTAACAATTGTATCTGCACACATTCATCATTATTCCTACAACGATGCGGTCACGCATCATTCTACCAAGAAAGGTTCCATACCCGCAGGCATCAGCTAGTTTGTTTATTGATGAAAATAGTCAGCAGCCGCTTCACCTGCCTGTCGTATTATCGAGTTGAACTTGAACGTTGCAACAACTTCGGATGGTTTGGCCGAGAAATGCTTTCCAACGGCATCAGTAATGGTGGTCAAACTTGCCTCGCATGGATTCATTGGCGCCAGCAGGTTACGAAGCATATATGTGGCCGGGCTACACCATGTGAGCAAGGCAGCTCGTTCCTTGTCATTGAGAACGTCATTGGATAGGAAGTAATGTTCGACTCGCCCCCGGTATTCTTCCCAGCTCGTCTACACGTCGAACGGCTCCAACTTGCCGACATCTGGAATTTTCGAAGTGCAGGAATGCAGCAAAGGGCAGCAGCGGTATTAAAAACAGCCTGCAGCTCAACGTATCTTCCTTGTCCCAACTGCAACATTTAGTTCCCACATGGAACGGGAGAATACCAGTAAGTGATCAGTCACGCAGACTCTAGTGATTACACTAGTTTATTCGTGCTTACGCTTTCCTGGAACTGCCCCGGCAGCCACGAGACGAAGCGATGACGTCATCTGTAGATGTCTTCGGGGAACATTTCTAACTACGACTTCTTACCCTCTTCCTGAAGAACAGCGCGACTTGGACAAGGACGGAAGGACGACAACACGG